>VYXF01009762.1:514600-539122 GCA_013397295.1 Polioptila caerulea
AGAAAAGCTTTTGCCATGTTCCTTTGGAACATAGTACACACAATGTGATGCAGGGAATAAAATACTTTTTGACAGCAGAGTTGAGAAATGTCATTCTTCAGGTTGGTTTGTTTTCACTTTCTTTGTTTACTGCTCTCCAGGTAATATTGATCATAGTTCCTTAGCAACCAGGAGATGCATTCATTAAAAACAACTAATGAAAGGAAAGAAGGAAGGCAGGAACCAGTATTTAGTTAAACTCTTATATATTTATGCTCTCTTAGAGCTTTCTTAATAGTCATTAATTTTCATTGAATTATACAAATGTGGATAATTCTTTCAGTTAATGGCTTGTGTGTATAAGACAATAAACTGAAACGTTGATCAGTTTGGCTACTTGGGTAGAAACTCAATGTATTGGATATCAAAGCCTCTTGTTTTTGTTGAATACACATGACACAGTTTATCTAAAACTACATGAAAACCAGTGTGAACTGAAAACCCTCAGACGTCTTCAACTTTTAGCTACCCGTCACTCTCTGAGACTGATAACACAATGTGAATCCAACACAAAGGCAAAACATTAACATGGTGACTCTGCAGACCAGTGTCCTGGCTGTAATCTCTCCCTAGCATGGAGACCCTTGAATGAGAGGAGACAATCAACTTGAAACCTATGAGCACAGTGTGGAGTCACTGAAATTTTTTGCCTAATGTTTCACAAAAATGCCTACAGCTTCCTTTCTTAAAAACTAGGCTTCTATGCGTAAGCTTCTAAGATTTGTGGGTTTTCTTCAGCAAATCTTCAACTCATTAATGAATAAAGGTCGTGTAACCCCTCACTTTAAACTAAATTAACATAGTTTTTCACTTTCTAATACAGTAATTAATGAATATATCTGTCTAAAATTAAATTCCATTAGGACTGAGATAATTTATCCAAGTGAAAGCTCTCCTTTTAGGTTCAAAAAAATACATCAATAGTACAGAAAGTTGGGGTCATTACAGTGGGCAAGTTCTGTGACAGCAATGAAACACCAGTACCAAAAATCAGGTATTACCAAAATATTAATTGTACTTTTCATTGTAATCAGACCAATGATCCTTAATTAAGAAGCAGCTTGCATGATTTAATTACAAAACTTTGTTAAGGATATGCTGCTGGGGATATGACTGTATATCATAAAGACAAATGCCTATACACAGCAATTTGTTTGACAATTTTTTACTCAGTATGCGTGTACTTATATGATGCAGATAGTAAGGTCTGACTGATGTAGAACTTGATACCACTGTAGTATTAACAGTAATTCAAAAAAAAAGCACAAAGAAAAACTTAACCCTGAAAATATTCATGAAGATTTAGAAAAAATAAATCAAAACTTGGGCTGTATCAATGAGTTAGAAAAACTGGAAATAAAGTAAAATAAGAGAGGGTTAGGAAGAAAAGAAGGAAATTTATTAAGTTACATTATTAGTTTGCCAAAAATGTTGAGTACCTTATTCTTCTAAGAATTGCTGAAAATAGCACAGACAGTAAATATTGCACTGCTTATGTGAAAATGAAGCAGTTTTTTCAGAACTACGGTTTCACCTTTGTCAGTTACTAGAGGTATCAAGAGCCTAAATAAACCCAAGACAATCTTGTATAGATGAGGAGAAAAAACAAAACATCAGATATTTGATTTTCCCTGCAAGAGAAAGATGACTAATGACCTCATAGCTGCTATTCTACGGTTTAAGAGATGTCACTGTAACAGCTCAATTTCTGTTCACCTTTGCCAACAGGGTTTATCATCCAAAGGAGCTATCTGGAAAAAAAAAGTGTGGTGAATATGAATGCTCTTTATAAGGTTCCCATACAAATCAGCTCAGTTGCTGAAAAGTCCATATATACCATTTCAGCATGAGCTAGTAAAACAGTATCAAAGTCCAGGAGTCATAAGACCTAAGGCCAAAGATGTCTTAAGTGATAGCTATTATTTCTTTGGTAGAGATGGCTTGTCTCATGACCTTGACACCTGTGTGTCATTTGAAATACTGGCTTCCTTCAGGACTGTCAGCAAATGGATTTGCTCTTATCACAAGCCGAGACATTATAATTTCTGCACGATGTATAAGTAGTGCTGGTATGGGTGTGTCTCCACCTTTAACTCTGGTGCCTCTATGAGGTTTTAGCCTGCCATGAGAATCACTGTCCAAAGGAGATTTGTGCAAAAGCACTCCATTATATCAAAAGGTTTTGGGAAAAAAATGGATGTGTGTATTTTTCTAGTACTTCTGTAACCAGGGAAGGACAAAGGCTTCTTACCCACCACATAAGGTCACATAAGCAGAATTCTTTTCCAAAACAAGTTATACCTTTCCAAAAATAACAGTTCAACTCCAGGAAAGTAAATTATTCAGAGTTGATCGTATGAGGAAAAAAAAAATTAAAAAAAAAAAATATAAGCTCTTAATGCTTTAGAATGAGACTTAAGGTGTGCAGATAGGACCTTGTAGATGAAAATAAAATAACTGTTCTTCGAGATCGTATTTTGAGTTGCTGTATCCTAACAAGAGCTGTCATATTCACCAATGTACCTTCTCCACGACAGCTGAATAAAATTTGATTTTCTTGCTTTTTAAAGAGTGGTAAAAGTTAATTGTTTGTTGTGACTTCCTAAGGGAAGAAACCTATGTCCTCTTGCAGTGCTTGGTACTTGGCAGCAAATGCGTAGCAGGGTCAGCAAACTATGCCACACCTTCTTGCTTCAGGCAATATATGAAATAACTTTCTGACAGCTTAGCAGCACATCAGCTGCAGAGCCAGACTGGCCAGACAAAATCCACAGAGCCAGGACATACGATTTTTCTGTAGGCAATGTGATCCATGTACTGTGGCTAAAAGCAAAACTTTAACCTTAAAGGCAGCCCTACATGAAATGGAAACAGGAAGACAGGCCAGGCTCCACAGAAAGCAATACTTGATCCTTCTCTCATCTGGATTTATTTTGCAAATGTTAGTACTGTCAATATCGAGCTTTGAAAAAGAAGAACAGGGGTTCACTAAAGAAAATAGTAGCCACAGCAGATTGACTTGACAAGCCACACTATATCTCTGAGGTATGAGGTATTTACTTTGCCTTAGTGGAGACTCCCAGAGACAGTTCTTTTGGGAAAGAGACCACAGTGCTGTGAAGGATTTGAAAAGACTAGCTAGTACATTTCCATATTCAACAACTCTGTCAAGAACAGAGGGGCTTTTTAAGATATGCTGATTTTACAGTATCTCTTATGAATCCATGCCCATGTTAGCTATTAAAACAAGCTATTTGCCATGCATTTACTTTTGTTGACTGAAAGACAGAGTAAAGAAAGTATACCTTGAGGAGCTTCTACAATAGCAAGTCAGCAATTACTGAGTTTCAGTTTTCTTACTACATTTTTAACACAGAGTTTCATAGAGGGTATGATAATGCCATGTAAGAGAAAAGGGTAGAAATAAAATTTCTTATTAGTGGTATTGAAAAGTATGATTAGCAGTAAGTGATGGACAGTGCCATTCCTTATTTGTCATTGATGTTCTAATTACTAAAGGACAAGTGAGAAAACTTTATGGCTTGATTTTCACTTAAATAACTTATTTTAAGCATGGACTGTAAGAAAAAAGGCTTAGCCTTACTTGAAATAAAGTATAAGTGGAGGTTTTCTGTGGCTGACTTTACATGTAAATTCATTATGAAAATATTTGTCCGTGACCATATTCAATTGGGAAAGGAACCAGAGCTGACTGCAAATAATTTATAGCAGGAGGTCACAGACTGCAAGGAAAGAAAATTACTTGACTATATGAGCAACATTAAGTAGCCATAGGGTATGTCCTCTGGAAAAAAAGAAAAACTAAATCCTAGTATGGGCTAGTTTATTGATTTTATTTTCTCCTTCAAATTTTCCTCATTACCTGAGATATTTGCAAGGAAAAGTTTTTTGTGCACCTGAAATTTGTCTGTGCCAGCTCTGAATAATAAGGCAGACACCTAAAATCTCCTACGTTTATATTTTCAGAGAGAGTTTTTTGTGAAAAACGTGCCAGTTCTGTAATCATGGTCATAGCTGTATCATCATTACTACCACCAGCAATCCTATTGAAATTTGTTCCACCATCAATGTTTGAAATCGCTTGAGACAAGGTCACAGAGGATATATTTTATTAGATCCCTCAGTGTTGCTTGAAAATTCTAGCATGCTCTTTTGTCGCAGCTGGGACAGACACACACAAAGGACAGGACAGACTCCAAGATGGCTTTTTTTTTTTTATTGTGCACATGTACCCCTTTTTTATACATCCCTCCCCCAAACGTGCTCTATACTCATTGGTTACAATAAATCAGCCTCACGTGTTCATTGGTACAATCACTACTTTGGGAAAGCATTAACAGGAATTCTTAATCACAGGTAAACGTCCTGCTTTTCAATCTGCATGAGTTCCTTGTTTTCCTCTGTTTCCTCAGTCTCCATGTCAGCAACCTTGTCTTCCTCTCTTCTTCTTCTTGTTAACTCCTCTTTCTGGCTCACAGACCCACTGTGAGCCCCCCTCTCTGATACTCTTTGATTATTTAAGACATCTTTCTAGTTTAAGGAGGAAGATTGTGTATCATAGGTGCATTGCAGCTGTAGCACAATAGCCCTTTAACCATATTTTGCTAAGTGACTGGCAGCCTAAATCTTAATAACATAAATATGCCTGAAAGTTTCTGCACCACCACTACAGATTTATTACCATGAACACTCTTTTTTTTTTTTTTAATTTAAGCAGTATTTGTTTAAACAGCTTTGGAATTCACATCTGTGCCCTATTTCCACATTATCCCTTCATGTGCACAGCTATAAATATGCAAATATCACATAGTGAACCTGAGTAAGTAGATAACATAGATGAAAAATAACCTTAATAGAAAAACACTGTCTTATTTTTAAATCAACTGTGACTCTTATCCTAGAACATCTACCACCACAACTGAGTAGGTAGCATGACAATACAAGTAAGTGGGAAGGAGCAAAGGTTAAGATTGTTTAAATTGACACCATTGTAGAATGAATGGCTTGTGAAGTTCTACTCAGGGATCTAAGTACATCTTAGAGAAGTCCCCTCCCATCTGCTTAGCAACCTCTGCCCTCATGCTTTGAAATACAAAAATAAGTCTCATCCACATGAAAGTACAATGAAATTCTTGATTATTCCAGATGGATTTTTTTTTTATCTGACCCTTATAATGGCTGGAATTTTTAAGGGTTGGTGAAATTGTGGCTCAGGGATGGAATTTATGTGTGTACAGGTGGAAGAGGAACATGTAGTAAGAAATGTGTAGCCCCATATTATTATTAATCTTTTGCAGAATCTGACAAGACCATGATGAGCAGTGGTTACTGTACAACCCACCTTCATCCAAGTGCACCTGAATCTTCGTTTCCAATGTGAAAGACAAATACTTCCCACCTTGTGTTGCGTCTTAGCATCCTCCAGGGGCATTTGTTCACAGCTGACTCAAAGAAGATTACAATCTGTTGAATCATTGTTCAGTGTTTCATAAACTAGTAAGTAATCTGTGAAAAGCTTTCATAAGACTAACTAATGCCTTGATTTTTTTACAAAGTTGTCTGACATTGTAAAGTACGATATAGCTGTGAAATTATTTAATGAAGTAAGAAATTGTGGGTTCAAGATCACAATAAAGTTATTCACTAAGAACAGCTTTATTTTCAGAAGAGAGCAGTGGGAAAAAAGTATCCATCATATAGACAAAGACCCATTTTACAAATAGGCAGAAGTAACAGTAAAAAATACACATGCATGTGCACACAGAGCCCTCAAAGACAGTAAAACATATGTCAGTACTATGAGTTGTTTCTGAGTAAGGGACATTCCTTTGTTGGTATAAATCAATCAGTGCAGCTTTGCTGATTTTGTGAACTGCACTGATTTAAGCTAAACTGAATATCCAGCCTTCTGACAGTTTCTCTGGAGTTATTCCTGGCACTGGAATGTATCGGTAAAGTTCAAATGAAGACACATTCTGTGGTCTTATGTCAAGAGCTATGGCTATATAGAGCCTTATGAATAAAGTGACATCTAATAGAAAAAAAGCATTTTCTAGAAACATTGTCCCCTTTACTCAGCTAGAGGTAAAAGTTTTTTTCTGAGGGTTTAGTTCTAACTGCTTGACCTTATCTAAACTGAGAGTGAGTGAATTCCCATTTACCCAGTTAAGAAGTATATTAGATATCATAAAACTATTTTCTGTATTTCTGTATCTCCTTCTCAATCAGTTGTTTGTGTTCCAGACTTTTATCTACCTTAACTCAGTGATATTTTGAATATTTTAATTTGTGGATTTAAAAAGAAAGAAAGGTAAAAATAAAAAAAACTCAGTCCTAGATTCCACAGAACTCTTAGGAAATTTTTCACACACATATTGCAGTGCAACATCTATGAATTTGCTTTTCTATTACTGTCTTTCTTCAATCATTTAGAACAGTCATTCATGAGTTTCATATTACTGATTAAAAATCATCCTTCTACTTTCTTAGTGTCCCAGTGCCATGTAGTTGAGTTCCAGTAACTCCTTAAAAAAAAAAAGAGAATTGAGAGCACTCAATTCATACTAAATGTTGTTTTTCAAGCAGATTTAGCAGATGTTGCTTGGCTGAGCAAAGCTCTTTCAATAGCTGTGTTCCTCGTCATCACGTGCACCCTTTCAAAAATTTGAGGATCATCAATATCACCGATATTTTAAATACCTGCTCTCTAATCTTTAACCATCAAATCAAAGTTTCCTTTGAACAAAAAGCTGTGCTGCCAGTCTTTCAGTAGTCAATATGCATTTGAATGTTCTAACAACTGACGCTCTTATGTTTTAAAGAGAAAAAAATGAGAATCTGTGGAGTAAGATATCCAAATAATATAAAACTATATGAATGAAATGCAGTGAATCCAAAGCTGTATTCAATATGCAATGCAGTAACAAGGAATCAATTCCCCGTGTCTACAAAATGCTGCTTAATTGAAGAATTAAGCCCTTCTCAACTCCCAAAATTTATATGCTTTCTTCTCACCTGTTATGACAGGTTAGCCATCTATTCACAAGCAACCACATTTCAAACTATCAAACTTAAAAAGTAATTTTTGGCACAAAGAGTTAGTGTCTAAGTATCACCACAGAAAGCCAAGCATTCAAGAGATAACAGATAACACCTTCTCTTGGAAGTCATATACTAAAGCTGGCTAAACATTAGTCTTGGCCCACAGGCCTTAAGCTAAAGTTCAAATTTAGACTTATATCCATGGTTTTCAGGGATAAACACAGAGAAGAAGAAAAAATAAACAGCATTGCTTGTTGCATGAGATCTAAATTTACTCATGGGTTTTGACTTAATTTATGCTCAATTTATTAACTGAAAAATAAGAACAAATAAAATTACGCAATGTTTTTTGAGCTTCCTATTTCCCATGTAGTTCTATTCCTATAATTTTATTGGTCATAGTAATAAAATGCAGGCTTCTTGACACCAAACTGCTCTTGGATATGGAACAAAGGAGTATTTTCAGATAAACCTGTGCTATCATATTAGTTTAAAGTTAAGATGCTAATGAATGAACAAAGTAGAACCTATTACTGGTGGGGGAAATAAACAACTAAACCCATGCAGAATAGCACAGTAACATCTCCTACTGTAGTAGAGTGCTTATTAGTTGCTCTCTTGGGAAGACATGTGATGAATCTCTCCAATTTGCTATCTGAAGAGAATAGTCTGTGCACTTGCCTAGTTAATCTACCTTTCTGCTCCTGAAATTATGTTCTCCTCCTAATTCAGCACCCAGGTTATTGTACTGGTCTCCTAGAATAAAAATAAGATTCAAAATAACTGTGAATATTATGCTCACCTCTGCCTAATTTATTTATTTTTCCAAAGGGGGAAAAAATGCCAGTATTTGAATAATTTTGTGCCAAATTTTCTTTTAAAATTGTCTAAGTTTGTCCATCTATGGCAGTTTCACCTGGGCTGAATGCCAGGTGCCCACCAAGGTTGCTCTATCACTCCCCTCTTCACCTGGGCAGGAGAGAGAAAATATTAGGAAAGGATTATGCGTTGAAATAAGAGCAGGGAGAGATCACTCACTAGGGACCATCACAGGCAAAATGAATTTGACTTGAGGAAAATTAATTGAATCTATCAGCAATCAAAATCAGAGTATGATAGTGAGAAGTAAAATAAATAATGAAAATACCTTCCCCCTCAACCCTCCCTTGTTCCTGATCTTATGTTTTAAATTTGTGCTGAAAGCCATGCTGATAATATAGGGATGCTTTTTGTTACTTTTTGTCACTTCTGAGCAGCACTTGCACACCATCAAGGCCTTTGGGATCGGACTGGGGTTGGTGGCAGGTGGGAGGGAAGAGGTGTTTGGAGCGATGGTGTTTGTCTTTCCAAGTCACCTTTAAGTGTGATGTACCCTGGCTTCCCTGGGCATGACTGAACACCTATCTGCCCATGGAAAGTGCTCAATATTCCATGGTCAATAATTCCATGTCCTGCTTTGCCTGTGCATGGGGCTTTTACTTTACCTATGGAACTCTACCTTAATCCACAAGTTTTCATACTTTTACCTTTGTAATTCTCTCCCCCCTCCCACTGGAAGGAGGTGAGTGAGTGACTGTGTGTAGCTTAGGTGCTGGCTGAGGTTAAACTGTGACAGTAAGTAACAGAGGGTTGTCTGGTTAATTTAACACAGGAAATAAGCACAGAAATTTATATGTTTCTGTGGTGAAAAGCCTGGGTCATAAAGCTGATTAATAGTACAAAACGTTTGTTGTTTTTTTTTCCCCCACAGAATTTCTGTCATCCCTGTGGTTTCAATATGCGCAAAAATACTTCTAGTTTTATTAAGTGATAGCTCTTGCCTGCACTTTAGGAAAAAAAATATAATAATGTGTCAGAGAAGTCTACAGTCCTTCCCAATAAAATATTTAAAACAAAAAAAAGTACTTACAAAGTCTGATTTAAACCACCAACAGATCAAGAAAACTCAAAGGTGTAGTTTACCCTCTGGTCTTGTGGTTACTTGTTCTGATTTTGTCACCTTTGACCACTCAGTGCAGCATGAACCTCATTTGGTGAGCTGAGTCCTTGACTGAGACTAACCAATGGCCACTACAATTCATTAATAATTAGTGCATTTAAAATAGCAAACCATAAGTCCTAATGACGTATTTCTAATAAGATGTGAGTGTAAATAGGCTGTCTTCAGGTGAAAGACAGAAAAGTTATTTGGTCTTAGAATAATTTAAATATACTCTGTTTTTCTACACATCTTTGACTATGATTGTATCTTCTAGGTGAACCTAGAATCAGACAGTTGCAGATAATATATGGTCTAGTAAAAAAAAAAAAAAATCGATGAAGAAATAATTTTTAATGGGAAATGCCCTTTTATTTGCCTTTATTTTCATTTTTTTGGGCTTTGTTTTTGGTTAGTTTGTTGTTTTTGGTTTTCTTTTTTTTGGTATTGTTTATTTGTTTTTTTAATTGGGTGACTGCAGGAGAAAATGTTGACAAACTTGAAAACCATGCACCAATCTGTCTGAGACTGGTGAAATGGCAGACAAGGTCTGGCTTAACTATAGCAAGTTGAGGATTTAAAAAAATTACTTTGGTGTTTGCTTTTTTTTTTTTTTCTTTTGCCATAAAGTGTTATTTTTAAGAAATCCATGTAAGTTTCTTGTTCTGTTTCAACCATTTATGTTAATTGTAGACAGAATAGAATCTTTGCTGATTTCTTGTAAGCTTGCCTAAAATATTGTTAAAGAACTTACATATTTAGTTTAGATTTTCCAGACCAATTTGCCATGCAGCCTGTTTCTGAAGCTACACAGGCTTTTTACAACAAAGTTAGTCCTTCTCTAAGAACAAATATTTAATTTGCATCCTCGCCAAGAGCCTTGATTGCATGACCTAATAATCTCAGCAGCATCAGAATTGGCCTGAAGTACAGGAACTAGAAGTTGTTAATTCCTGTTCTTTTTAATCAGTGTTCTTATTGAATTATCATTTTGGTTTTGTTCAGAGCAGCCAAATAGCAGTTGTTAGTCTTTCTCTCTTCATTTATTCCAGCCTTTTCAAAAGAGAGTTAAGAACGAGTTTTCATTCAGCAAATGGCTTTTACAGATGCATCTGCAATACAAAATTTATACTTAAAAGCTGAGACTCTAGGCACATGATACTCAGCAAATTTTAAAAATATTGTCATGGTATTGATTTGTAGATTAATACTTGTGAGTGGCTCAAAAACAATCTTTGTGGTTCATTAAAACCCTTAAATTTCCTATTTGCAGAGGATAAACACTAGACACTAAAAGAAAATATTGTTTATAATTCTTACATATGTCTCTTGGAAGTTTCCTGTCCTACACCATTTATCTAACTAAAACAAAAGGATGCTTGCATGTGTTCCTTAAAAATCAGGGAACTGTGCTTTCATAATTAAGCACTTTCAAGTATATCAAAGACCATGTTTTTGAAAAGTTTAAATGGCAATTTACCACTTCAAAATACAAATTTGAAGTTTTTGAACAATCAAATAAACCTTGGAAAAAGGTTTAAAACAAAAGTAAACTGAACATAGAAATGGAACTGATTGTCATTGTTAGCTTTGCTTCTTCTTTGGGATTTAATTTGTATGAGATTGAGAATAAATGTCTTTGTGCATTTCAAATTTCCTCACTTTTGCATGTGTTCACCCATGCTTGCAAGCTGCATATACTCTCAGATGCATGAGCCAGCGCACGTGCACTAACACCATACTAAAAGGTGAGAGTCTGTTGTTGTAGGCAATCTCTTCCTCTTTCTTCCTTCATGAAATCCTTTCTGAATGAACAGCTGACAAATACACTGTATATACCAATATACCAATATATATGACAAACCCATTATCACCTCCCAGAAAAAAAATTGTCTTTGGAATTGTTCTTCCCTCAACAGCTTTCATATATGTGAATATAGTTATTAACTCCAAAAAAGTATTTATCTCAATTTTTTAATTTATATTAAAAAACCCCAACCAAACACAAGAAACCACCACAATATTAATGGGCAATTTCCACCAAAAAAGACTTCCTTTGTGATAAAAAAGGTAGCTACTGAAAGCTTAAAACACTTTGTTGACATCCTGACCAGTGGAAATTCAATTCATCTATTTTTCCAAAAGCTTGGAGACAAATTTCAAAGTAGCTTGAGCTTGAGATCCTATTTTTGCCATAACCCATTATTTTCCCTATCTATGATGCAGAAGTTTCACTTTTCTGCCCAGTAATATCTGTAATAGGTTTAGCTGAGGCCTAGGTTTAGAGGCTTCTTGTACAATCAGTGGATGTGAAGAGCTGGCTATCTCATCACAAAGGTAGATTTCTGTAATAAAGCATCCTGTGGAGATGACTTTCTTTTCAAATGTCAATGTCACCTCACCAGGTGGAGTAAGAGTGTTCTGGGAAGCAAGCTGGCTGGATTTAGTAGCAGAGATTTAAATTAGATTTGGCTGGGGAAAAGGATGTTCTTCTCAGTGACAAAGAACCAGGAAACACCAAGAGTTCAGTAAGCAGCAGGGAAATACCTACAAATCACCCCCAAACCATTAGGGAAGGGCCCAGTTTTCCACTGAGGCACCCACGCAGATGGTGAGGGTCCATCTCTCAGCAAGGGCAATTGTTGAAAATTTCCAGTCCAATGGCCACTCTTGCCAGCAGTGGCTTACCAAGGGTAAGGAGAAACAGCAAGGAAAGCTCTGCAGCAGCAGAGAGTCCTGTGGGCAGGAGAGGTCCAGCACCAAACCCCACAACCATCTGCCCCCCAAGCCTGACAAAGAGTGAACAACCCACCACTAAGACACTGATGAACCCACACCACTTCATCCCCCACCCCCAGAGCCATTGCAACTGTATGCCAAGGCACTGGCTACATCTTTTATCTTTTAATCAAGGTCCATTTACCATCTGCATGACAACAAATGGGAAGAAATTTCCCTGAAGAAACCTAACCCACAAAAATAACACAACTGGAACTCTACAATCGAGGGCTACAAGATTTTTGGAAGAGATAGGCTGGGAAGGAGGGGCAGTAGTATTGCTAAGGAAGGGATAGATTGTGAAGAGCCATCTCTGAGTAACAACCTTGAACTGTTCAAATCCATGAGTAAAAATCAAGGACAGAACCAACAAAGGACACATTGTGGTTGGAGGCTACAACATGTCACCTAACCAGAGGAGTCTGTTGACAAAGCTGCTTGCTTCAGCTACAGGAAGCATTNGTATTGCTAAGGAAGGGATAGATTGTGAAGAGCCATCTCTGAGTAACAGCCTTGAACTGTTCAGAATCTATGAGTAAAAATCAAGGACAGAACCAACAAAGGACACATTGTGGTTGGAGGCTACAACATGTCACCTAACCAGAGGAGTCTGTTGACAAAGCTGCTTGCTTCAGCTACAGGAAGCATTGTGCTCACTGACTTCCATCCTGATGAGGTATTTCAACCACCTGGGTGCCTACTGAAAAAACAATACAATTGTCTGTAAACAATCCAGGAGAGTCCTGGGATGTGTAGAGGGAAACTTCCTGATCTGGACAAACCGACCAGAGGACAAGCATTACTGCACCTGGTTCTCACAAATGCAGATGAGCTCACTAAAGAGGTGAAGATTGGAGGCATCCTGGGCTGTAATGACAATGCCCTCCCTGATGGAGTGGGCCTGGCATGGAGCAAAATCAGGACCCTGAACTTTAGAAGAGAAAACTTTCAACTCTTTTAATAATTAGCGGATGAGATCCTTGGGAAACTGTCTTTAAGGACAGCATGGCTGACCAAAGCTGTCAACTCTTTAAGGAGTGTTCTGACGTTGTTGCCAAGCACCTCTCCATCATGTTTGAAAAGTTATTGTAGTCAGGTAAAGTCCTGTGTGACTGGAAAAAGGGAAATATTGTTCCTGCTTTAGAAAGGGTAGAAAGGAACACCCAGAGAACTAGAAAGTGGAAGAGCCTCAAATTTGTTCTTTAGAGTACCATGGGGCAGATCCTCATGGAAACAATGTTAAGGCCCATGCAAAACAAGGAGGTGATTAGAGACAGTCAGCATTATTACCTTACCAAAATGGTAAGGTAAAAAATCATGCCTGGCAAGGGAACTGACCTTCTAGGATGGAGTGACAGCAACAGTCAACAAGGGAACAAGGTAGGTGATCAATGTCACCTACCTAGACTTCTGTAAGGCCTTCAACATGGTCACACTTGACAGTCTTATGTCTAAAACAGGGCGATGGATTTTAAAGGTGGACTGTATGGTAGGTAAGGATTTGGTCAGATGGACCCAGTCAGAGAGTTTTTGTCAATCGTTCTACGCCCAGGTGGAGACTGATGACACAAGTGTTTCTCCTCAGGGCTCTGACCTGGGACCAGTGCTCATAAAAATATCGTAATTAATGAGGGATCAAGTGCGCCCACAGCAAGTTTGAAAATGACATGAAGATGAGTGATGCAGTTGACACAACACAAGGACAAGATACCATCCAGAGGGACCTGGACAAAAAGGACCTGAACAAACTGGACAAGCACAGCCATGAAATATTAATGAGGTAGATGTGTTAAATACTGAGTCCCATAATATGAGATGAAAAGAAGGTACAAATAAAAAAAACATTTGCAAATACTTTGTGGTGATTAGAAAAAAAAGCATGTGTGACTACCTGGATGCAGAATACGTTCATAAGTATGAAGACTTATTTTGCCTATTTAATATTTTAGTTCTTAAATCTTCATTCATGATTGTTCTAAAATAATACTTGAAACAGTAGGCTTGGCTGGCATTTTTCCAAAATAGAGTCCTTACAACTAGAAAGTTTTTTGACCACATTATGCAGCATTGCTCTAAAATGAACAGAAACCCATCTGTGGTGACTCACAGTTATTTGGTTGTTTAAGTATTTGATTTTTTTTCATTAAAAAAGAAGCTAAAACCATATTAATGATTACAATATACCTTTCTCAATGTGTAATGAGAGAAAAAAAAAGGGATTCAAATATAATTACCCTATAAGAGCAATGTTAAAATTTTCCTGTCACATCCTCATCTTTTTGTCATTGCATTAGCTGACTTTATTAGGACCTTTACAGGATCTGCTTTAAGAATCCAGTTAGCATCGAACATAGCTTCCAAAAAAGACATTTTGCAGTTGACTTTGTGATAAATAAATAATTAAAATAAAAATCCCCAAGCCAAACTAAACCCACAACACAAAAAATATTGTTTTCTTGGGAGGAACACAAGGAATTCCTCATATTTTTGTATTTCCCTCTCACACTGATTTGCCTCTTTTGTCTTCAGTTATCTATCTACTCTGTCCATGCTTTTACTTGTAGTATTCATACACTCCCTATTCCCAAATGACTTTATTTATGTAGTACCTTCCAATCACATATCTACTTTTGGCAGTACCTCCCTTGGACCCTCCTAATCTACCATGAAATCTCATAGACTTTACATGTCTTGCTCTCCAACATATTATTCTTTATAGATTAAGGTATTAAGATTTGATGCTCCCTAAAATTATCACAGTCCAGCAGGTCAATCCTCAGTTCTGATTACAAGACTCTTTCTTCTCTCTAGGGGTATTGCAAGAAAAAGTAAGTATCCCCTGCCCTGGAAGAGTAAGCAATCAAATTGTCCTCATGGCCAAAGCTCCCTGACCATCCCTCCTGACAATCTTCCTCTGTGCTGCTTGCTGCTTGCTTATCTATTTCTGCCAACTTGAGCATCAAACTCTACAATTCACAGTACCAGGCTGGGAGGGTGCTCAGTCTGCTTACCATGTCCCCCTCAATGGAACAGGGCTGTTGTGTCTCTCATTTGAGGGGTATTTATTGAGGTAGACCAACCTGCTACAACCCTAGCTATTAGACATCAGCCCCAAAGGTGGCTGACTTAATTAGGCAGTCCACCAAGGTGTAGGTTTCTCACCTGAATGGCAATATCATGCACAGATTCAGAGGTGAATAATTGAATCATGGTGCCTCAATTATCTCTGATACTTTCCTAGCAGGAATATATAGATATATGAATGCATGTATTCACATAGGACATTTGACAATTCTAACACAGATACATGATTGACTTGTTAAATGAGTCCTTTGTCAAACATCTGAACCAAATGTCTTTTACTTTGAATTCTAAAACCCCAATCAAATCTCTACAGTATTTTCCTAGATTTTATAAATATGTATTGAAAAGCTTTGCTTAAATCAGTAAAAACGTCTCTCTATGGAAATACACTGATTATTATGGACAATATTAGGAAAGGGTTTACCACCAGGTTTAAATGAGAATCTGATTGACATTGGAATATATTGAATTGTTCTGAAAGCATAATTGGAGAAAGCTCACTCTCACAGTTATTAGCATTATTTTTAAACCTACTAAATATAGATCAGAAGTCAAATGAAAATATCTTCAAAGTCTTGTGATGGTTCATGCAAATCTGAAAGGTATTTGGGAATTCTTGGTCAGGACCTCTTAAATATCATTGCCACAGGACTATAGAATCATAGTATGGATGTAATGTTGCTCCAGGAAACACTAGAGTGACATATAGCATTTGAATAGCTCCTTGGACTTCAAAGTTTAGAGAAGAAACAGTTTTAGATTCTGAGTCAATGTTATCACACCCAGACTGATACAATACAAAACAGAGAATATTATTCCAAAGGTCTACAGGAGAAGTACATTTCTGTAAGACAACTTATTGCACATCCCCTGAAGCACATGCATTACAAAGGTTACAGGGTTCTTCTGGCTTGCTAAGGATTTATTTTTGAGGTGTCCATTGTGGGTGCTCAGGGGCCTTTCCCAGGCTGTTACCTCACAGCCTACCTCAGCCAGCCCTGGCCCCAGCTGCAAACCTCGGTCTGGCTTCTCTGCTGCCTGGCAGATTTAGCCTGACCGGTGGGTTCCCAGTGTGGCACTCTGCGGCAGGCTTATTGACAGTGATGGGGGCAAAGTAAAGGAGAGTCTCTGGCTGGGGGGGCAGGAGATGGTTTATTGAAGGGCACCTGATGGCACCTCTGCCTCGATGTTCTTTCCCCAGAGCAGAGCCCATAACAAAGACTGTGCATCAGGNAGGGGAGGAATAGGAAAGGGGTACAACCAACTACAAAACTTACAAGGGTACAAGGAACAAACCATTAATACAAAGATGATTACAAAGCACACCACTACATCCATGAACAGTTCAGTTCAGCTGAGGTTTTACCCAGAGGGAAATCTGATATTTTAGAAATATAAAATATATATATACACTAGAAGTGACATAATTTCAAAGTGAACTGTAAGGAAATCAAGGCTCATTTGCTGAAGACAAGACTCAAGAGAAAAAAAACAAAAAAAATAACAAAACCTTCCAAAGCACAGAAAAAACCCTATAAGACAAATCAGCATTTATATGCTTTTTAATTTTTTGTAGTATTTCCAGTCCTTATGAATAAAATTTAAGGATAAACAGCTGGTTTGCATAAAAAAAATACGTGCTATGAAGATCTAAGTTAAGACCGGTTTTACAGGTTCACTACCGAACAAGACATGCAAGCTGGAAACATGATTACAGAAGCTAAGGAGGTCTGTAGAACATCTGTTAGGACAAGGCTGTCCATAGTTGCTAGATCACTGAGACAAAAGAAGTGTCTGAGGTTCATTGCTTTGTCAAATTTATGTGGTTCATGTATTAGACAGTGTATTCCAGTCTTGGAACACATATCCCACTTGTGAGATGCATATTTTGGTCACAGTCCTCAGGAACAGTAAGAAGCATTCTGTTATTACTCTGTACATCTATTGTTCACCCTGAAAGGCAGCTTGGATGGAGAGGAAGGCAGGTTGGAATGTAGCTATGCTGGAGATTTTTAAGAGTGAAGGAAGGGGAGACACACCCAGCAGAGTCACTTGGCTACCCTGAAAAGCTCAATATATACAAGATTACTGAAAAAAAAAATCCCATATTCACTAATACTTGTTCAGCTACATGTAGTAAATCTGCTCTGGCAACTATTCACAATCCCTTTTGTTTGCTTTCTGTGAATATTCAGGAGAATAATGTTTGATGAAAGAGATAGTGTTCTAAACTCTTTTGCAAATATGTATTTATGAGAGAAGTATTTGCATGGGGATCTTAAAAGCTGAGATTTTTCATGTAACCATAGAGTTAACCCTTATGTCTCCTAACCCTGCAGAAAATGGAAAGAAACTGTTCCACCATTCCATTTAGCTGTACTTTCCTCCTTAGTTAGTACATCATGTTAATAATCTTAAAAACAGTAGCTTCCACAGGGTTGTTTACAATGGCAAAATTATCCCAAAAGATGTAAGTTTCAGGAAGGTGTAACCTATTAATGAGTCAGGACTGTGATAATTTGTCTGTGTTAATATATTTAGAACTCGCTTTATTTACTGAGATAAAGGTATCTAGTAATGTGATGACCTGCATTTTCAATGTATTTTATGAATAAAAAAAAGAGATGAATTTTTGAATATTTTTTATTACTAAAAATCAGAGATGATTCATTTGGGATTTTGAATGTTATGGTGACATGATATGTGATATTCATAACTGAATATATTGACTTTTAATATTTGTTGACAGAGTGAAACTGTTAACAATGACTTTATTGAGGAAATTGAGACAGTGGCAGGGAATAAAACAGGCTCTTATAAATCTATAATTACGTCTATTTTCCACAGGAAAAGCATTTAAAATAAACTTAATATGGATTATTTTATTATGGCACTTTTATTACCATATTTAATGCAAAAAATTATACTAATGTATCAAATTCAAAATTTGCATAGATTACAAATATATCTTTTCATAACTTCTAATCCGAAGGACTGTGGATGACCAGCTATATGGATACTTATCTGTCCTCTAGGAACAGGAAAGAGGTGCAGTAACACCTGTGAATGATGTATTAAATTTGATTTAGCTGGAATGTTCATTTGATTCAGGATATGTTCATATGTGTATGTGCACAAAGTATAGAAAAAATCCCACATCTGCAGTGTGCCTTGTACAGACCAAAATGATCCAAGTTATATCTCATTTTAATAAACTAAGGTATTAAAGCAGGTTGGCAAACTGTTAGGAATCAATGACTGGTAAAAACTCTTCAAGAATATCCCCCCCATTGTCAAACCATCCCTATTCATACCTCCTCAAAAATACTAGTGTTAGGAAATATACTAATGTTAGGAACTAGAAGGGAAAGGATTCCTGTTTAAAATCTATGTCAAAGGAGAATGATATTCCATAGCTTTTCTTTTCTATGTGCATTATCCACATACATCTGTTAACTCCAACTGCTGCAAATTTCAAGTCTTCTGTACCAGTAATTTAAGGACTATACACATGACATTCAGCAATTCCACTGGGGAATATATACATGAAGTAATTTCACTGTTTAGAAATTCCAGAAAATCACAAGTTAAATATAATCTAACATTATTGACATTTTTATTCACTAGAGTCATCAACTTTTTCTTCTTTTTGACAGAAATACAAAGAGATTGACAACACTGTCTGAAATTTGAGGAAATACATATAAAGAAGGGACAAAAATCTGACACATAGTATTACCATCTGATTAATATTCTTAGATCATTCAACTGTCACCCCCAGCTCTTCCCAAATGGTTGAGGATGGAAGGGACCTCTGGAGGTCAGTCCAAGCCGTCTGCTCAAATAGGACCACCTAGAGCAGATTTCTGAGGACTAGATGGCATTTTGTCCATTCTTTCTCTCCAAGGATGGAGGCTCCACATACCCTGAGCAACCTAAGGCAACGCCCTGTCGCACTCATGCTGATGAAGTGTTTTCTGATGTTCAGAGGAAAGATCCTTCTTTCAGTTTGTGGCCACTGTCTCTGGTCCTGTCACTGGGCACTGCTGAAAAGAACCTGGCTCTGTCTTTGCCCTCTCTCTTCACGTTTTCATATAAATTGTTAAGATCTCCCATGAGCATTCTCTTCTCTATGCTAAACAGGCTATTTCTGTACAAAATCAAAAAGGATTTTATTTAATGTTTTCAGTCATAATCATTTTTAAAGATGCTTGCATAAATGCTCTAGTCCAATTTTAATCAATAACTGGGACATTGTATAATAAAATTTGCATTTCTCATTTCAACATTGAGATTTTAAATAAACCTAAATTATAATGTTACCATTGAGAAGAATTCATTTTCTAAAGGTAATAAGCCACAACTATGTCTTTCACCTTCAAGTGGAAAACAAAAGAAATAAAAATTTAAAAATCATGCTTATAACTAATCACTGAAATATTGAGAGGAGAAAAAGTGTGAATATTATGAAACAAATCAAGACAATATTTTTTTAAAAAACGTTGGTCAGAATGGAGGAACAAGTATCCTGGGTTAAATTTTAAAATGGCCTCCTGAGGTAGAGAACAGAGAAATAAAATAATATATAAAGAGAAGGATCGATATATATTGAAAAGCTCTTTAAGGACTCTGAAATGAGCTGCTTTCAAAACAGAATAAAACCACAAAATAACAACAGCAAAAACAAAACAAAAAACAAACAAACAAAAACCACAAAACCAAAACCAAAACAACAACAAAAAAAGAGTAAATGGAGAGAAAGAAAGATAAGAGTACAGAAGGAAAAAGGAAGTTTCCAAATTGAAGTTTTAGCTTAGGACAGTCTATGGAAAGCAACAGTGAACCATATTCAACACATCAGTAAGTGCTCTTTTCAATATAGTCAAATTGATTAATAGATAGGACACAAAAATGGACTCAGACATACTGTCTCCATTCTTGTTTTTCAGATATTCAGTACATGTTTTGACCACAAGAATTGTGTGTGAGTAATATTTCAATTAGTATCAGTACTTTTGCATAATGTGCTGTATAAATTACTAATTTTGCAAATTAAATTGAACTGTAATCCAGGTTCTTCACAGCATTCAATGGCAGAAGAACAAGAGACAGCACTCACAAATAGGGAAAAAACAGATTTTGACTTGATATGAAGAAAATGTTATGCACCATGAAGATTGTCAGGCACTGGAACATGTTGACAAGAGAAGCTGCCAGTGTCCAGCAGCTGAAGTTTTCAAGTCCAAGCAGGATTAATCTCTGAACAACCTATTCTGTCGTCATATCTGTCTCCATCACTTTTAGTAGGTAATGAGATCAAAGACCTCCCAAACTTCTTTCTAACCTGAATTATGCTCTAATACTACTGTTCTACCAAAAAGAGAGGTGAAATTTTATATCTGAGCAGTTTGAACTGGCACACCCTTTCTCTCAAAAAGGTTTATAACGTTGGACTTGCTGCCATACCAATGCTCTAAGATTGGGTTTGGTCATTTTTCCACATATGAAAGTCAGGCTTACGCTTCTTATAATGTCATGTCTAGACAAACCCTATAGATCCATTTTGTGCCCATAATACAGAGTATTTTATAAGGGTATTGTGAGGATACTGTCTTTATTATGTGTGAGAAGTTAAATTTACGTAGTTATGAAAAGCTTATAATCATAAATTAAATTAAACAAATCACATTTAAATTTTACCAAGCAATTATATGCCTTATCTGAGAAAAAGTAGGAAACTCCATTTAGTTCAGCAGGATAAGACCAGTCACTTAGGAAGTTAACCATGATTTCACTTTGATTTTGGAAGACAGTTAGTTGCTTGAAAGAAAATCATTACTATCCCAGCTAGCATAAAGGATCAGAGAAGAGCCTGGTAATTTAAATGAGCCCCCAAAAGCAGCCCACAGCAGAGAATAACTTTGAGCTGAGCTGCATTTCTATTTTACTTGCAGAGACAGCTTTTTATGGTCTTTGGCATACAATACTGGGGAAAGTTCATAGTGTGGCAGGATGAAAAGGATGTTCTTGGGATCTCTCGCTCCTTCTCTGAATTGAGTGAAATTCAAAATTATTTCATTTTTATCAGAGATTTCTCTCAGAAAAGCCATCATTAGCAAGTTAGAGGAGTCCACCTGACAGTCCAAACCAACTGGCATTCCATGAGGGAAGGCAGAGCTGCAGGCCCTCTGAAAGCAATATTATCAGGCTCCATTCCCATGGGTGGGATTTGCACTGTACATGACATGCACATGTGAGAGTTTTCCATGCTGATGACTTGGGGCCAACCTGCAAAGAGTTTGTTTAGGCAGACTAAAAGTAACCACTGAGTATTCATTTGTGTGCAACATTCCAGATGGCCCAAGTTTTAATGTTCCTCCATATTTCTCTTCCTCTAAGGAATAGAGATCTGAAGACCATCTCTTTAATTTTAGCCATCCAGAAGCTAGGCCTGTTAGGAAAGAAGGAGCTGCCTTGTGAAAGTGCTTTTATTTCTAGTGATAACAGATAGAGCCGTGATGTTTATCTTACAGCTGGGAAAAAGGAAGTGAATTGAATCTCACACAAAACACTTGCCCATAATGGTCTAGAAATATTGTGGCAAACCTGGGAATGGAGTGTAGACCGTGTAGGTTCTTATCCAGTACTTCAATCACAAGACTATGTTTAAAGCAGCTTTTTCCTATTATCATTATCCTGTCCTTTGGAAAGGATAGGCCAAAAATGGGAGTTGGCCATTTGGTGCCAAGTGACTTCTTAGATCGTTATTCTTAGAGAAATAAAGTTATAATATATTTTTAAAAAATCTTTAAGATAATAAATTCTATCTAAAATGTGCATGGGAATGAAGCACTACTGATCTCAGGCTCTACACAAAACATATTGATCGATAGATTCCTCTTTCAGAATAGCTGCTCTTATTTATAACTTGAGATTTCTTTCTGCTATGGTGGTTTTTATAATCAAGTTCCCCTAGTGATTTTCAAAACATGGAAAAAAATCTAACTGTATTTTGTCCAGCTGTTCAGAAAAATTAACAATCACAGTGCTGAATTTAGTTAATATAGTAGGTAAGGCTGAAGTGCGTATCCAGAAATCACTTGTATGTGCTCCTGATACAACGTCAATTCAGGAGGAAAGTCTGAGACAAAAAAAAGGTGGCATTCTGTGACATTGAATCAACTCTCTTTATCAAGGTCTATTCACAGTTATTTATTTTTACATTTTGTTTTCACTGCTCATTATGGAGTTTTTGTGGTAAGCTCTATAGCTGCAGGGGATATGCAGACACCAACTTGATCATGAAATTCAGTAGCTGAGAAACTTTATATTTTACATATAAGTATAGATATTGCACTAAGGGACTTAATTTATCCTGCTCAGATATTCTGTGCAATCTTCATCAGCTAATGCTTTACCAGTTACTGCAAACCCAATGAAACTGCAAGTAAAATAAATTTCATTTCGGCATGTAGACTGCCACCCACAGGAAAAATTAATTAATCCTCACAGTGAAGCTGCAATATGCTGGTGAAATTAAAGCTATTCTTGCCAGGAAAAGATCAAATGAGTACTGCTTCAGTCTTAGTTGAAGCACCTGCTGCAAGAGAAATATGATGAATCTGAGGGAAAGACAAGGAGGGAAGGTTAACTTAGGTAGCCACTGGAGAAAGGACAGCCTATATATCCCATGAAACAGATCCATTTTCTGCCAAATGTTAATAATACAGTCTCCAAACACATCAAGTCCAAGCAGTGCAGTGCAGATCAGGGCCACAGGCAGCAGTGAGCTGTTTCAGTCTCTGCAAAGCACGGAGCACGGAACCAGACCATCATGTAATCTTTATATTCAGGACTCTTGGGTTTCCCTGCATTATTCTATGTCCTCTGATCTATTTGCTACAAAGAATTTACAAGGTGTGGGAAATTCTCCAGCATCCTGCACATGCAGTAAAAATGAAAGCAGTATTTCACTGAACTTCTCCACTATGGTCTTATCATTCATGATTTCCCCTTTTAAAACTCTTGGCATCAAAAATCCAACCCATTCCCTAGCTGGCTAATTTTGATGTATTTTAATAACTTTTCATTATCAGTTTGAGAAGCCTTTGGAAGATGCTCTTCAAATTCTTTTTTAGCTCTTTTAATTTCCTGCTTCTATTTGACCTGCTATGTATTATGGATTTTTCTGTTCTCCTCAGCTGAAAAAGCTTTCCAGTTTTTAAATGCCAACATCTTGTGTAAGAAGGTCTCTTTAACTTTTTTATTGATCAAGGCAGAGGTTTTAGTTGAACAGTTTTCTTATTTTTTTTTTCTTTTATTTCTTTTAAAAATTTTGTTTTGTTTGTTTATTTAGTCTTATCTCCTCTTCTAATATAGTATATTAAGCTCAATTTTTGTTCCTTTTTGGATTTATTCTTTCAGATTTTTATTTTCTCTTTTTTCCTAACTTTTTCATTTGAATGAGTTTCTCTTTCTTACAACTGCATGTCTTTATCCTACATTTGTTTCACCTACTCTTTCCCACTGCAGCGGATAACCTACTTGAACAGTATCTGATATTATAGACTGACATTCCTGGTAAAACCACTTGGACTAGACCTACTGCAAGGTCAAGACCAAAAGAGAGAAGAGGAGAGGTGAGGAGAGAGGAAGGGGGAGGAGGGCTTTAATAGACAGGTCTTGTGAATGGCCTTCCTTCACAAATTTTGTGCTGTTTAGCCAACAAGCTCAATGAAATAAGGAGATACAAAAAGGTTTAACTGAATAAGAATTATGGGACATAAAGCCCCATAAAAACTTCTTTTTCCATTTGTAACTAATAACCATTTTTTACTTACTTACAATCATATTTTACTTAGCTTATATATCCAGTCAAGGGAAACAAAAGTACCATCTGACTTAGACAAGCTGCGCCATGTGTGGTATATGATCAGCCCTCAATAGGCAATTCAAGTAGTTCAGATACTTCAAAATTTTCACACTAACATGTAAGTGATAATTATTAACTAGTACATGTATAAAGACAGAATTTAATTCAGAATGGTGATTATTTCTAATTAATTATAGTGTTAGTGCATTCTTGACTCCATGGTAGCATATCCAGTAGCCTCTGACAGAGCAGAGACTACTCTGTTCCTATTGCTTTCTTTTTATGGTGAAAAAATAGGAATAGCCTGACACATAACAAGATTTAGAATATGTTATTTCCCTAAAACATCAATTTCTGATATATATGTAGGTGATTTGTAGTCATATGGGATGTTTAACTCCAAGTACTAGAATAATGTTTTTGCTAGTATTTAATCTTTAGTTTACCACACAAAAGAGAAGGATAACAGAGACAGAAAGAAAATAATCTTATAGAAAAACACAAAACAACTCCTTTATTAAAGAAAGATTACATCAAAGGCAAAAATTAATGAAATATAAAATTAAATTAAAAACAACTTCTTATGCAATTTTTATATGTTAAAGGCAGATATAATTCTATTTCTCATAAAAGTACAACTCTCTGGTAAAAACCCTTGGACTAAATGTACTGCAAGGTTGAGACCAAAGGAGAGGAGAGGAGACTCAAG
>VYXF01009764.1:0-102307 GCA_013397295.1 Polioptila caerulea
TTTTAATTTAATACAATCAGGCCACCGGAACACTGGACGAAGCCCCGTGACCACAAGAGTGTGTGACGGGTGTGGCCCTGCCGGGAGCGGAAGCAGTGCCTGCGGGGCCGCAAGGCGCCGCGCGGTCAGCGGCGGTTCGTGCCGGCCGCCGCCTGCGGCCCCACGGAAACAGTGACGTCTAATGCTCGTACATGTCCACAACCAGTGCTTTTCAAGGCAGTTTGCCGTGGTGTCGCACGGCCTGATCACGGCAGACAGGAAAGCAGGTCGGTGCCGCAGCCGCTTCTGTGCGCCGGCCCTGTTACAGCTGCGTCACAGCATCGCCAGACTGCGGCTGCTGGAGGCTCCCCCCCATGGGCTCAGCGGCAGCGGAGAGCCGGGGAGCGCCGGGGAGAGCCGAGCATCAGTTCAACCCCCAGGGCCACGCGCCCGCCATAGCAGCAAACCACAGGAAGGGGAAACAGCTCCCCCAGATACGCAGGCTTGGTTAAATGTCTCCTTGCGCTCAGAATGAAATCACAGCCTGAATAGAGTAAAATGTATGTCAGAGTCACTCTGTCAAGAATTACGTTATTAGTTGCCATGATTACTGAGAGAGTATTAATTTAGGATCAACTCAGAAGAATTAAGAGCAGGCTATGGGACAGAATGTAAGAGTTACAGGAAGGAAGGAAAAGACTGTAAGGCTGCAAGGAAATGTAATAGGAAATAAGACTACTCCCATAGTTTGGAAAACATAGATTTAGGAATGGAAATGAAATATTTAAGGTAAGTCTGACTTTAAAGTGATTAAGGTTAATAAATTCCTCAAATTCTTCAATGGGGTTATATAAGTAAAGGAATAAAGCGTTAGGAAAATTGTCTTTAAAAGAAGCTTTATGTTATAAACATAAGTGCTGTGTTTAAACTACACTGAGCTCTTGAATGACCCTAGAACTAGACACTAAAGGAATTAGGAAGGGAGAACCATAGCAGCAAACCAGCCGTGTGTTTGAGCTGAGCCAATCACAGGAGTCAGGTTTTGTTGCAAGGAGGGCATACTCTACACAGCTACTGTATGTTACTCTTTGTTACTGTTGAATCTTTTAATTAAAATTTTTACTAGGTCACTTGGGACTCACAGATGCAGAGAGAGCTTGGAATTCACTGTTTCTGTCACAAATCACGAAGATGTGCTCACCCACTCATGCTGCACAGGTCATGTTGCACAGAGGAGTCAGGCAACCTGAAGAGAAGTATCTGTCTGAGAGAGGAATGCAGAGAGAAACACTCATCACCTCTAATGTGCTGTCTGTACTTTCATTTGATCCTCTGATTGTCTGTCTCACATCCATCACTTTATGGCTGCTCGCACAACCTCAGGATATATAGTAACAGTCAGGTGGCTTTGGCCCTCTCTCCCTCACCTTTTGAGATGGATGTGTTCTGTACACTGTTTATGATGGATTATGGATGTTTATGTTTATGTGGGGACAGGCATCTGTGACTTCCCTCCTGTCAGCTCTGGCAAATATGTCTTTAGCTTTCCTATGTGCACACGAAGTTCCAGCCTGCAGAGGTTTCCCATCCAACCAGAGCTGAAGGAGAGTCCTGTCCAGTTGGATGTCTGCTCCCAGAACCAGTCTGTCAAGGGTGAGCAGTTGGTCAGTTCTGCCTGAGGTGAGCGTGAGATATTGCTCCTTCTGTGAGCTCTGTGCCTGCTGAAACGGAGAGCGAGGAGTTCGCGTTTTGTACAGGGGTGTAGAAAAAGGGGGTCATGAACTCTGGTTTTCTACTAATCACAGCAAACCCTGTTGATACCTGTGATATAGGCACTTTCATACATTTGTTGGTCATTCATGCAACCATTAGTATTTTTCTCAAAAATCAAAGCAGAAGGATGATTTGACCTGAAGGGATAGCTGAATATTGTTAGGAATTTAGATGAAGATGGCAGGAAAAGAAGTATTAGCTGGGGCAAAGTTGATAGGAATGGATACAAAAATGGTTAAAATTTCTGGATTAGGGGATGAGTTGTCAGCACCAACCAGTTTTGCTAAAAGGAGAATCTTATATTCAAAATCTAAAGATCTGGGAGTCAATCTTGTGATTTTTGACATTTAATAATTTTGTTTTCATGTTTTATGGTGGTAAAAACATAATATTTTTTAATGTGCTCTGAAGTCTTCAGCTTCTTCAATTATTCTTCGAATGACTGATAGCAGAAGTTGTCCTTAGTCAAGGTGGACACCACACCAATAAATCCTTTTCAGGTGAAGGATAGGACTAGTAGAGGTAGTTACTCTTGCCTGTTGTCTTTCCTAGATAGATATGAGTAGGACTTCATTTTCCAGATAGATCCAGATTGTTCTGCTGAAAGACCGTGAGTAAACCTCAGGCTGTAGGAGACACACAATTTTTAGCGGTGCGTTGGAGACCCTTTGTGCATGCCCTGTGTTTTGTTTGGGAGATTTACTCTGCCCACAGTTTCAGAGTTTCCCAGAATCTGTGACAGCTGGAAACTTCCCTAAGTGGAGCCTCTCACTGGCTTGTGTTTCTCTCAGGATGGCAGCCTGGTTTGGAAGCACAAGCAAAGCAAGGTGCAGCCCTGAGTATGATCAGAAGCCAGATGTGCCAGAGAAAACCTGGAACGCGTGCAGGGAGAACAATGTGAGTGAGGGCATGGTTGTTTGGAGAGGGGAGCAACAGGGAGTGTGATTCTAGAAATAAGAGTGGTATTAGGGTGAGGGAGAGAGGGAGATGATGGCAGGACTGACAGAGATTTTGGTCACAATATGGCAGAGCAAAGGAGGAGAGGTGATGCTTGCTGAAAGTAGGGATGAGTCAAGCATGGGACTCCTGGAGGACAAAATGGTGGTTATCCATGAGAGCAGAAACTAGAATTGTCGTAGAGCACAGAGGAGAAGATGGAGACAACTGCTTATTTGTGCTGTGAATTAAATTCTTAACTTGGAAGTATTCTGTGCCATCCTACACCATTTGCCATTAACATAACATTGTAATGAAGGCACAGGTAAGTGACTTTATTATTATTATTATTATTATTAGTAGTAGTAGTACTCTAATTAACTGAATTTTCAATGTAATGAGCCTGAAATGGTTTTTCTGGGATTTTGAAGCTGCCAGTATTACATTCTGTCTGTGGAAGAGAAGAGGTGAAAAAACTTTAGCATAGTGGATTGTTCTTCCTACTGTGACACTGTTAGTACTCATCAGTTAAGCCACTGAAATATGCTGTGCCTAAGGAATAGAGGAACTACTGATGATATAATACTTTTGCTGTCTGATTTCAGATGTTCATTCAAGTAATAAATTATTCATCTATGGGACCCTTGGATTTTGAGCTTTTAAAGAGTGTAGATATATGCAAATTGCATAAAAAAGGTGAACTCTCAGAGTTTATTCAGAGCTCATTCACCCTTTCTACCCCATGCAGGATCTGTTGTATATGATGCTCCTTCACTCAGTCTCTTTTTCAAGATCTCTGGTTGTGGAGTCTCCTTCCAAAGTCTCCTTCCTCAAGTAGGCCATTTCTTTAGTTTAAAATTTTTACTTTTGAGAAGCTGTTCTGATTCATATCTGTGATCCTTCCTACTGCATCAGAAGCCCATTCATTTATCCCTGTCCACTATAAGTGCTGGTATCAGATTGTCCCCTTTCTCTTTGAAATAGATTTTTACTTGCTTTTACCATTTTTAATTCCTTTTAAATCTCTTTTTTAGGTTAAACAACATTGAAAGGTCTACTAAAATCAAATATATGGTAAGTGCTTTGTCTGCCCTATCCAAGGGGCTTGATATTTTCCTATAAAAGGAAATGAAAGTGCTTTGGCAGCAGTTATTCTTAAAAAATTTGTGTTGGACATTGTATTCTTTTTAACTTTGAAGTAATTAAAAATTGCTAGCTTGATAATTTTTTTCAGAGAGTTTTTCTTGGGGCTCTGCCTTTCCCTTTTTCCAGCAACAATTTTTTGTTACTGTTTTAATTTTAAACTTTGTCTTGTGCTTATATATTATGCAAAAAAAAAAAACTCTAATTAACTGAAAATAAACAAGTGGATTAGCTCATTGTTCCAATAATGTGGTGTTCTGAAGTCTCTGTCTTTGGTATTGGCATTCTCATTTCTTTTTAGGGAATATATATATATATGTCTCCAAGTGAGTAGGTTGTATGTTTTCTTTGTCAAAATGCCTCAAATACTTGGCTGCACAGAGAACATTATTTCAGTGATAGTGCTTTTAATTTTTTTCTTGTTTTAAAAATTGATTGATTGAGAGACTGTTTTTTTATTTACATGCAGTATGTCTTTGCTTGGAAGTTTCATTGTTTAGAAATACAGCTTAATAGTCTATAAATAAAAGTAAGTGGGATGAGTTAGCACACACTAGTGAAGAATTTCAGACTTTTTTTTAGCCAAAGGGAATGTAAAAGTTTTGGTCTAACACCTAAAAAATCTTTTTTGAGAGTATAGTCACTCACAATATAGACAACTCCTCTCTTTCCTTTTTTCTTCTTAATCTTTATTTTTTTTCTTGTATTTGTTTCAATAAATCACAGAATCACAATATATTCTGAGTTGGAAGAGACCCACAAGGATCATCAAAGTCTTACTCCTGGCCCTACACAGGACAAACCCAAGAATCACAAAAGCTAGCAGCCATAGCCATGTTGGAAATGAAGTTGTCGAGCCTCTGCTTTGAATTTTTGTGTGGTTGGTTATTTGATTGGGTTGTTGTTTTTGGGGGGGGTTTTTTGTCTTCTAATTCATTCAAAGATGCTGGTCAGTTGCTACTGGTTCTGCCATTCACATTTGAACCAGCCACGTTTGCCATTTAGTAAAGTATATACAGTTGTCCCTGTTGGCCTAATCTTTGGCAAAACTGAGTTTCAAAAGATGGACAGGATCAGATCAGATCAAATTTGACAGCACGTGTTTTAAGATTCACAGTATTTCCATGTTCAGTATCCACATATCAGTTCCTAGGAGTTTCCTGTTTAAATAAAGTATGTTCTAGCTCTGAAGCTGAAGATCTTGCACAAAACCCTAGGATATCCGACTTTCTCAGTTCTTTGTGGGTAGCAGCAACCCTTCTGTATAGGATCAGAGGAATTCTGTCATGGTCTTGGCTGGAATTTTTCCCTTGTTACTCCAGACTGTTGGTCACACTTTGACTGTGCTCCATAGAGGTAGACTGGAATTCTCTGGAATACATCCCACTGTAGAAATAAACGATGATATTAACAACAATATTGAATATCTGGAAGAAGAAAAGGCTCCCTGTGTTTAGGTCTCTGAGGAAACAGGATGTGAGATAATTAGCCATAAATTACAAAAATAGCCATAAATTATAATATATAGCCATATTGCTTCCTCAGCAAGAAATGGGATGGGTGTTATCCTATCATGGAGACACCATTCTTTAGTTAGTCCAAGAGTTCCCAAGAACATTTTGCATCCTAGTACTGTGCTGTGACCAACCACATTTATTCACAGTCTTAAGACAAAAAATCCTTGGAGCTTTTAACACTAGCATGTACATACTTCATCATTTCTAACAAAAATCCAACAGTGCACTCCTTAGCAAAAATAGCCACCATTCTTTCCTTGTTCCAAATTATTTGTTCTAATTTGTGGGATGATGACCTGTCTAATCAATTTAGTCCATTGAATGAAAGCTGAACCGTATTACATAATGTTTCTCTTTACCACCCTGAACAGGCTTACTGGTTTCACTCAAACTTGGTGTAACGACAGGTTGACATAAATACTGTTTAAAGTAAGTACCACGCTTCCATCTTAGAGGAACTATAGGAGATAGCTAAATAAAAGCAAAGTTAAACTCACATTAAAAGTGCACATGGGCTTGAACTCATTGAATTAAAAGGCTTTGCTCTGGGACTCTGTATGGCAGAGTGAGAGGAGGATGAGAGGGAATGAAGTTAACTGGTGTCATAGTTTAACCCCACCCAGCAGCCAAGCCCCAGGCAGCTGCACTCCATAGCTGGAGGAACTGCTCTTTATCATGTCCCAGCAGTCACAGACATCAATAAACTTAGAAAACAGTGTTCCTTCCCTATCTTTTTTTCTTATTTTTGTTTAGCTCAAGGGATGAAAACATCTATCAAGAGTTTATGCAATCTGAACCATACTGGAGAACATTATAATTCTGCAATCTAATAGCCTTATTTCATGTGAATCAATATTTTTGTACTCACATGAATATCTAAAAGATTTTTATTTTTTAAGCAGATGCAAAATGTCCATTAGTTGATTTTTTTACATGACAGATATGGACAGATTGATTTTTCTGAAATTCCTTATTTAACCTTGAGAGATTAATAACACTCTTTGGCCTTTGCTGGTTCTACTATAGAAGAGCTCCTTATATTTCATTTGAAATGCTGAATCTTTAGCACAGATTTTCATTCTCTAAAGTATTGATTAACTACTACAGTTCAAAGGTGCTTTGAAATCTTCATCTTCCTTAGTCGTCCAGCATGTTGGATCCTGCAGTGTCCTTTGCCCTTCCTTGAGATTTTACCAGACTTTTCAAAGTTTCCTGCACTTGCCACTCCTCCTTTGTTGAGGAAATCTGTATCCATAACTTTGTGGTTTAGCAATGGCAGTAGCAGGATGAACAGGAGTCTCTGAAATCCAACCTACCATGCCATCAAGTTGTGGTGCAAGAGAAGTTAAAGAACATGATGCAGAACAGTGTCTCCAGAAAACGTCTGTCTTTTCATACCAGAAGACATAACCTTCCCCTCCTGCCTAATCTGTCCCTCTCTCAAAGGTTTCCATTTTGGAAAAAAAATCGCAACAACCACACACAATACAAATAACTCCCAACCTGATGGTTCTTTACAATAAACTGCCATGGAGTTTGAAACATTGTTTTTGCTCTCTGTTGTGAGGTGATAACCATCAGTAAAATGGAAAAGCAGATAACCAGAGATGGAAATATCCTCTTTGATTGCTTCACATGAGTCAGACAAGCTTGTCATGAAGTGCCCAGAGAGGGCAGAATACAATCCATGTTCACGTTTGGTAATGTTTTGGTGATGCAGTGATGAGAAAAAAATTATTTTTAATTGTTTGGATTTTGAGATAGTTAATTTCGTCTTTTCAGTAAGTCTGAGTCAGCCAAGTTGATTCCCTGTGATGTTTGCATGGCTCTTCTTCACAGAAGGCAGAAAACAGAAATGTAATTTGGTGTCTCACAGGTGGAAAAAGAAATATCTGAGGCAGCAGCTCTCAGGGGCTGGGAAGCTTCTTGGAGGACTTTGAGGCCATTTCTTCAATTAACTACTTTTAGAGTTGTGTGTGTTTCTTTAAATGCATTTAGAAAATGTCACATCCTAAGCATAACAGGCAATAATCCAAGTGACTAAAATAAGAACAAAACTTGGCCATAACGTTTTAAAAAATTATTTCAGGCTCCAGATTATTTGCTGTATAGCTCACATGAATTACATCAGTTGCCAACATCACCACCATCAGCTTTTCCAAACAGTCTTTTAGTTCTCTTTTATTATCAAATACTTTATCTTGGCAACATAGTTAGTGATTTACTGCACCCAAACTGGGCTGTGTTGTTACAGTCCCTAGACAGTAATCCCCAGCTGATCACCCAGGAGAGTCAGCCGAGAGGTTGCTAGCTAATTGTCCAATACAAACTGAAGTGCTGTTCGCTATCTAATAAACACATTTGTTCATAGCACACTCACTAATAAGGGCACCACTAAAAAGAACATCCCTTAATCATGTATAATACCACTGGAGTATTTTTAGTTCATACTAAACAATCTTTTACTCAAAAGAAGAACTAAGCATCCACTCTACTAAAAGTACACCCCACTTCATACACTCTGAGAACAGTATGTTCAAAATCGTGTTGAAATTAATTATTTCTGACATTTACCCCAAAATAACACTTTAACAAGCCTCTGCTTGTCTGCAGCTGCTCAGGATGACATTATGGAAGAAGGCAGCTAGGTGGGGGAGTTGCTAATGTTCTGGTGCTCACATTCATGCAGCCATCATCAAGGCTGGAATAGAGGAGGAGTTAGCTTTATGCTCTGATAAGAGTTTTGTTGAATTGCTGTGACTGCCCACAGGTTATAAAATTAAGGAGAAATATAATTATTTCTTAGGTCCATCATTCAATGCTCTGGGGTTTTTCCAGGCTGTTTTGATTTATTTTGTTCTATGGTTACATTAAAAAATATTCTTGTCACTTAAGCCAGGATTTTTCACAGTGAAGCTTTTTCCACCTGAAGTTTGCTTGTCCCTTGTATTTAAATACTGAAAGAAAAATTTAGCCAAAACTCTAAGCACTTAAACACCTGTAAATACTAACTAAAATTAGGGAACTAACTTTCCCAATAATAATTCTATGACTTGAGCACCTTCTGATACCCCCTCTACTGCAGTCTTTGGCGCCAGAGCTGTGTGGCACACTGCATGCTGTGGGTCCTGGTCCCTGCTGCTCTCAGCTCTGCCTGGCAGAACAGTGAGGCTGCCATGGTATGAACCCATCACCCAAGCAAGGCTTATGGGACACAGAGGTGGAAGACAAATTTTGGAGTAGCGTCTGAAAGGAAAAGCCATAATCTCTTCAATAGACCCAGTGGATAAAAAGAGAGACTGGGTTGTAACTATCATATGTCAGAAATCAGAAGGGATCTGAGCCATCAAATCCAATTAGCCAGCTATTGAAGGAAAGAACATCTTAATTATGTTCTTCCTCCTACACCTTGCTGCCACCATTGACCTGTTTAGGTCGAGTGACTGCCGGTAAATGCTCTTGTTGCCCACAACTCCTTAGTGAGATATTGTCCTTCGTGGTCTGTCTTCTTTTTACATTGGATATATCCTTGTGATATACCTGCACAGGATGGTTATGTATCCATTTGTTTATCAGACAGAATTCACAGAATTGCAGTCCTGGTTGAGAGGAATCTCTAAAGGTCATCTGGTCCAACCTCACCTTGCTCAGGAAGGGCCCTTAAAGCCAGTTGCCCAGGACTGTGTCTAGATGGCTTTTGAATATTTCAGAGATGGAGACCACAGCCTTCTTGGGCAATCTGTGCCCTGATATTCAGAGGGAACCAGCTGTGTTTTGGGTTATGTCTGTTGTAATGGAGTCTGTCTCTGGGCACCCTTGAAAAGAGCCTGGCTCCATCCTATTTACACCTTCCCTTCAGATGTTTGTACACACTGATGAGATCCCCTTCCTCTTCTCTGGGCTGGACAGTCATAGATCCCTTGGCCTTACCTCCTGTGTGAGGTGCTCCAGTCCCTTCATCATCTGTGTGGTCCTCAGCTAGACTTTCTCAAATAGCTCAATATCACTCTTGCAGTGAGGAGCTCAGATCTGGACACAGCACTCTAAGTGTAGCCTCCCCAGTGAAGGATCACATCCCTCAACCTGCNTTCCTCTTCTCTGGGCTGGACAGTCATAGATCCCTTGGCCTTACCTCCTGTGTGAGGTGCTCCAGTCCCTTCATCATCGTGTGGTCCTCAGCTAGACTTTCTCAAATAGCTCAATATCACTCTTGCAGTGAGGAGCTCAGATCTGGACACAGCACTCTAAGTGTAGCCTCCCCAGTGAAGGATCACATCCCTCAACCTGCTGGCAATACTTTACCTAACACTAGTCTTCTATGGAGCAAGGCCACTTTGCTGGCTCATGTTCAACTGGGTATCCATCAGGACCTTCACAGCCTTTTCTACTATCAAATAGAATAGTTCTATAGATCTCCAAATTTCCAAAAGAGCTAAGTAGATCCTATTAATGCCATCTTCACAGATTACTGAAAAGGAAGCATTATAAAGTGTGAATAAAATAGCCACATTTCTGCTGAGGGAGCACATTATATATTTTGTAGCTATTATTAATACTGAACTCTTAAGGGAAGTCAGTAATGACCTGCTCAATTCAGCATGAATGTTGTGGCTGAGTCTATACCTGATCTGTGACAAACTTTGTGTTTTCAAGTATTAGGGTACACTACCCACTAACATTCTAAGCACATAGTATAAGAATATTTCTTTTTGCCTGCCAACTTCTTTCCCTCAGCTTTAAAGTCTATAATACAGGTGGTAAAAAGACTTCAAGAAAATTTTGTACCTTTTTAACAAAATTGAGATCCAGCACTGAGACTGCACCTCTCCAGCAGAGTTCAGCCAACCCCTCCAGAATGTTGAGTATGTTGAACATTCTCTAGCCCTGCAAACTCAGTGTTTCCTTGATGCCATTTCTCCTATCACTGCATCAAAATATTAGCTCATGTGTGGGGTTGGTGTTGTGGTGGCCTGGAGAGCACTACTGCCCATGAAAGCAATTATTCTGCTTCCCTTGCTTTCCAAAATATTTCCAGAATAGGTAGGGAACCATTCTAAGGCTAAAATGAAATTACCAGATGGCAGCTGCTGGCTTCTAGATGCTGCTTCCTTTTTGTGGTGGCAGTGATGGACAGCCTTCTTGTGCCACTGCTCAAAGCCGTGCAGCAAGCTGTCTGGAGAGGCCCTGGAGCAAGCGGGATCCCTGGACATACATGGTGCAAGAAGAAAACTCTGTCAGCCAGCTTGTACATGCTCCCCCTGCCTTTCTTCCCCCCAGCTCCTGGGAACACTGATAGTAGTTTGTGGGGATTTCTGTGCTAGTTTTTGTAAAGCAGATTTCTACGTTTCAGAGGGAAAATGTGGATTTTTCATTTGATTCTGAAGTAATAATCATTGAAAATTTTAAATGGAAACAAAAACTCATATGCTAGCTACAATTATCCATATTTTCTCGAACTGTAGTTACCTAGATAATTGTGGGAAGCGATGCAAAGTCCTTTTTGGATAGGACCTCTTCCCAGCTGAGCATCAGGATGAGCAGTTGGAAAACACCACCAGAGGACCTTCCTGGGCAGGCAGCAAGCAGCGACTGTACGCCTGCCGCCGCAGAAGATGCCCGTTAACACAACCAGCCGCATGGTGGAGCTAGGTTTGAGGAGACGGAGGTCAAAGCATCCCAAGAGATGCTCCTTCTGGCTTGGGAGGAGAGGTGCTGCCTCCTAGAGTGCTGACAGGTTTCCTGCTTGTTGTCTTCCAGACATGAATGATCAGCGGGCTTTCAAAGAGAGAACAAACATACGGAGAAAAAGCAGTTGTCAACAGGGAAGAGGTTTAGCAAGCTCTTCAGCAAAGCTAAATAACGAGATTGAGTGCCAGCGGGTACAGAACTCTGGCTACACACCTAACTGCTGCAATGGAAATGTAAGATTAGGGGAAAAGTTTAATTTTCTAGATGCTGAATATCATTACTAATTTCCACCAAGAAACCGTATTTCTAAAGGATCTAAAACACAGCCTATGACTCGGAATAGGGCTGAAGTTGTTTCTGTGGATGCTGCTGGCTGTGACTGAGAGGTTTAACTGAGCAGTAGCGCCCTGCATTTCCAGAAATAAAAAATTAAAATAAAAAAAAAAAAGAAAGAGGATTACTTCAGCAACTCCTTTCAGAAAACTTCTCTGTTCTACTATGAAATCAGTTCATAATTTATTGTCATATATCAGTTAACCACATCATTTGAAGGAGATGTGGAGTTTCTCTCTCCTGATGGAGTTTCCCAGGAGCTGTAGGTGGCACCATGGCACTCTACCGGAGGGCAGTCTGGTGCTGGGCAGTTCTGACTCATAACTGAGCTGGCGAACAGAAACCACAGACTCGGTGGAGACGCCACTTTTATGTCACGTTGCAATCTCCCTCCCCCCAGCAGCCCTCCTGGCCTCTCTGTGTTACCCATCCCTGGCTTTCCTCGCTGGATAAACACTTATTCACCCTCTTCCTTACACCCATCACAAACACTTCATTGTACAGCACTGATACCACTGGGTTTTACTGCAGTTTTATTCTGGTTATCCTTTTTTAGAGAGGGCTATAATCTGTGATTGAGCACAATGGCTCACTTAGGGAAAGGGATAGCTGAAGATATTATTAGTTCCTATTTAATGGCAATGCCAAAACTTTACAGGATCAGGTTTTATATGACCGGATATATTTAGCAATTTAGCAGTACTGTAAGTAAGGATGTGCATCATTTCCTGGGATTGTCAAGCCTTTGATGGAACTCTTGGAATGCAATGAATAATATTATTACAATACTGTACTTTCTTAAACATAGTGGACATAATTAAAGTCCCACCCACAGAGGTCAGACCCATCTGACTCACTATTGTTAAGAGTTAAAGAGACTTCCATTTATTTTAACAATGGTTTGTTTAGAATATGAAGTAAATGGATTTGTTGCCTTAGTGGAAGGTGTCATTTTACTATGTCAGGGACAATGTGGAGTTCTGGAGTAAAGCTAATAATAGAGTACAGATACTATTGGATCTGGTTGTCACTTAATGAAAGTTAAATCTTCTTTGATTAAATCAGTGAAATTATTATTTGCATGTGTATTATCTAGTCTGGTATATTTAGAATGGGTCTATACCTTTAAAGGTAGGATTGCTAAACCAATAACAATGTAGACTGTATGAAACAATAACACTTCAAAAATTCAGGTTTCTTTGGTATTTTGCTTACTCCATCACAGTGAACTAGTTTAGAGAAAAAAATTACATTTCTCATTTTTACATCAATTTTACCGTCTAGAGCTTTTGCAGAAGCACAGAACTGATACACTGTATTTGTATCAAGCATTGCATCAGCACTTTTAAGGGAATCCTATCTGGAGAAGAAAAGTTTATTATTACCAATAACAGCAAAATAATTATTAATGAAATCCATTAGCAAAAAGCAATCTCTATTTTTTAGCTGATTAGTCTATGGATTTGATAGATGTCTATGTAAAATTAGTTTCATGGTTTTGCTGATATGGCCACTTAGATCCAGACCTTCAGAGCCATTTCAGTTTGGAAATCCAGGGCAAGCCTGGTGCTTGTGTTTATTATTAGAAACCTAATTAACTTTGTGGGGTCAGAGGTCCTGTTAATGGAAACACATTAATGTGTACCTTACTCTGTTACTGTGAACCGTCTGGTTGTCAAGCTTAGAAGGAAAAACAGTGAAAACCAAAGCTTCTTTTTTTGCTCTTAAAATAAGGAAAGAGGGCTAAAAGGTTCTATCCAACAATATGGAAGATAACAGCAGGTGAGTGGCTTTCCACTTAGAAGGTCATGCTGCTGCAGGTGCTTTTGCAGGGTGACCTACCCAAGGTGCAGAGGTGGACAGGACAGTCGGCAGATGCAATGGGGATACAGGTGGGCAGATCTTCTCACTCTCTCAGTGAAAGAACCACAAAATGGCAAAAAACAGAGCAATTCCAGGCAATGCGTCTTCGAGCTTTCTTAAGGCAAAGAACTGAAGCACCACATGGACCTGATGTCTCTGAAGGTGTTCTGTAACCCTGCAAACCCAGTCTGCTCCACTGCCCACCACATGCCCTCCCCATCATTTTGCCTGGGGAAGCTTAGGGCTGGCAGGTCTTGTCCCCATGGTCACCATGTTCTTGGTGAGCAAACCATCACTTTACTCCTGTCTGTATTTACTGATAACTGAATGAGGAGCTGACTTAATCAGCTGGGGCTGCAAATGTATGTTACACTACTTTTCTTTCGTACTTGCATGAGAGAAACACATTAGCACATATTACTGCATATGAGATTGGTGAATGTGCTGGATAACCAAGGCAGAAGATGCTGGCAGCATCTGGCAATATGAACAGCCAAGATGCAAAGGAGTAAAAGGGACAGTGCTTCAAAGCCACTTCCCAAATCATTGTACAGATCTCTGCAATTTTTCTCCTCTAGCTGAAGGCGAGAGGACAGGGTTCAACACAACACTGGAATGAGTCTAGATTTTGTTCATGATTGATTTTACTGTCTTGCTTACATAACACACCTAATCCTGCCTCCTAGCTTGGTAAATCACAGCTTGCAGTGCTCTTCTTAGGCATCAACCCAGAGGATCATGATGAAAAGCAAATCTCATTACCCATCAGCAGTGCAAGACATAGAAAATGGAAAGTAAAGAGAATTATCATGTTGCCGTCTTGGTGGAATCAGTTTTATCTTCATTTTTATCCAGTATTCATTCTGAGACACACAAATGCACTTTGCCGGGGGGGTGGTAAATGAGATAGGAATTGGAGTACAGGATTTTCTGTTTTAGAGGAGCCTGGATCTCAGCTGAAGTTGTGGAATTAGTGGGTCAGGGGCCATGCTTATTCCAGTGTCCTCAGTTAAGCCCTCAAGTAAGTAGGCAGGATTTACAAAGAGATATTGAACCTTCCAGAATAGCACTCTCACTCACATATCTTGGCCAATAATATCAATGTGAAGCACTTAAAAATATGCTCTTATTTATTGATCTAAGCAGGAGATCAACACTTCTGGCAATTTATTCCCAGTGGGAAGACAGAGTATCTGGGACATCTGACCTTGTACACTCTCCCTTGGTACTGGGGAGGTGCAGGTTTGTCTTTTATTCTTTTGTGCAGAAACAAGGACAGTGCTGAAAATATATGGGGCAGGAGGAGAGGGGGAGGCAAGGCTGGCCCCTAATTCAGTCACCTCTGTCACCAAGTTATATGAGTAACTTTGATCTTGTTTCTTCAGACAGCTGGGCTTTTTTTTTAGAGTAATTTGCTCTTTGCTGAGATTGAAGTAGGGTATGGCCAAACAGGCCCTCAGGGAGGAAGGGGAAGGGTGAGCAGAAAAAAGCATTAGAGTGGCAGTCATTCACAGGAGCCTTTAATCCTCAGAGTGTCTGAGGAAGTGGTGCTAGCTAAATATTGGCTGTCCTCCAACAATCTGCACCTGGAAAACTGCCCTGCTGGGGAAGGGCTGAACTAGGTGTTCAAACCAGCCCCTGCAGGCTTCAAAGATGAAGTAAAGTAGGGTCTCCTAGGGACACAAAATCATCTTTCCTAGGCCCTCCTTCACTTAATCCAGCCCTTGACAAAGCAGGGTCACGGGATCCTTGCTCCAGCCTGCGAATGAGGGATGGAAGCAATGCTGTCAGAGCACACATGACCCCATCTCTCTTCGACCAGTTCTGATTAGGAACCTTGTGTTTTGCAGCAGTAGCAGAACAAACGCAATCAGGAAGGCCATGTGAAATCAATTTTTATTTAATTATTCATTGCATATTTCTATGCTGTAGTGAGAAAATAATTCCAAATCCTATACTACCCAGCTACTTTCAGCTTCTTTCCTGAAGGCAAGCATGTGACTCTGGTTTCAATTGCTACTGTAAATATACAATTATTTATAAACTACCTCAGAGGGACCATATGGTCCCCTTTTGAATAAAAATGCACAGACGGAGCTGAAAAAAATCAGTGAAAGAGAGGCATAGTAAATTGATATGTAGCAAACCATCTGCTTCCATGTGCGAGTGATGTTATAACAAACTGCAGGAGGCACAGTTGAGAAAACTGTAGAGAGCCAACTCCTTGATGTTTGCAGATCTGCTGGTCTTCTACCTAGTAGTCACAATTTTGTGTTGTCACTTGCTCCAGCAAAATAACAGAAAACCCGTATTGGCCACCTACATGCCTGGGACTAACAACCCTCTGTGGTTTCTCTTGCACCCATTGACTTGCCCAGTGAACACATCTCAGTTTAAGTTGCTTTGATTTTTGCTAGGTCTATGGAACACACTGAGTATCACTAATCAACTGTGCTAAAATGAAAATGTTTCGAACAAGGTTATTTCTGTAAAACAGTAAGAAAACTGATGTAGACCTCATTTATTAAAATATTTTCCATACAGGTCCAAAACTTACTATGACTTTGCTTGGATGATGTCAGACTAATGTTTGTGTTAGTTTTCAGTTATTACAAAGGAGCTGTGAAAGCTGCAGAGATCTGGTTTATGTTATTGCTATCATAATGTTGGGATACCATAAGTACAGGTGCCAAATGGAGCATCGTTGATGTCACTTGGGTTACGGTGCAGCAATGTGAACCCTTAAATGGGTCGCTGGCTCCACAGGGAGAGGGTGGCTCAGTGCCAGCAGAAGAGCAGTGTAGCTGGTTGTGGGTGTGAGCATGTTGTCCCATGCTTTGCTCGGTTCAGCATTACAGGAGCTAGGCTTCTGGCAGTCTCTCAAAAGCACAAGGGCAGTGACTGAAAGCTATGGGTTTGTTATGTCAAGAAAAGAAGGGCAAGCAGGACAGCAGTCTTAGCTCTAACCCCATCAGTTTGGGAACAGTTCAGTGAGCCTGTCTGGCACACGCAGTGAGTTACTTTTGCTCTCCCATGGTTTGTGAACTCATCTAGGGGCCAGGAAGCTGCCTCTGCCCTTCCTGCCCAGCTTCTGGGAGCAGGCAGGCCGAGAGTGAGGATCACCTCTGTGCATGAGGAAAGGAAGTCTCAGGTCTGAACTGCCTCCATGAAAATCCAGCTGTGGCTGCACTGCCACACTGGGCAAGGAGGAGAGGGGAAACACCTTAAAATACTTGAGATCTTTATAAAAACTCAAGAAAAAAAAATTCTTTAAAAAGGCAAATCAAATGAACATTTAAAGAATATAAACAATGTGCATTTTCTTAATTATTATAGTTATCTTAATACTGTAACTATTATGAATAGTATAAGAACCAATATTACTAAAATTCATTCAAATGGCTCGTGTTTTGACATGGAAATTCCAGCTATGGGGCAGAGACTGAATCAGACAGAAAAGGGCAGAAGCATTAAGAGGGGAATTATACATAAACTAATTTGCCTTAGATCTGCCTCTTCCCCAGACCTCCTCAAAGCTATCAAACATAAGACCATAGTCAAAAAAGCCTTCGAGCCAACACCTCCTTGCCTGGCCAAATCTGAGGAGAAGTTGAGTCTCTTGGGGGCACTTTCTTCCTTTGCAGCGTGTTTTGTGTCTCTCTTCAGAGTACATTGAACAGAGACTTCACCATCTTGACTGTGTATTGGGGGGCAGTAGGAGACTCTCTCCTAGGAACCAGTAGCATAAAATGCTGAGATGAGAGAGCAGCACAGAAGTAAAAATGAAAGTATGGCTCATTTAGAGAGCTACATTTCTACACAAATCTTTCTGACCTTCTGTCAATCTTTCCTTACTTCAACCAGTAGTGAAGTTATGTATGTGCAACCTTTTCTTCTTACTCCCCTTCTGGGTTTCCCAGGTGAGGTGCAGGAGCATCTCTTTACAGAGTTTACCAAACTTCTTTGGCTGTAAATCAGTGGACAGAAAAGATGGTCCTTCTAAAAGCACTGTCTTCTGACTTGGAACAGATAAAGCAGTCGGCATACAGTGTCTTGTAGAGAAGTTAATGCTGTCACAAGCTGCTAAATGGCATGCACATATTAGTGCAGTGGTATGGCTATTTTTTTTTCAGCTGTTGAAGCAAAACAGCTTCCAGCCCAAATAGTCTGAAAAATGATTCCCAGAGAGGCTTGTGTTTGCCCTTCATTAACTTGTTTGGGCGAGGTGGATTTGTTTCATGGGTCATCAAAATCTTGGACATGGGAGTTACACTCCAGTTTCTGTGTGTTCAGATGTAAAACAATGGTGAAGGAGGAAATGCTTTTGATGACCCAGTTTCCCTGGAGCTAAGAACAGATAGATATATTTTCTATAGCATGCAGTATTGTGGCAAAGTGGTGAAATGCTAAACTGCTGGTGTCTGTGCCGATTTGCCTCCTGACTTGGATAAGAATGACAAATTTGTGTTAGGGATTAGTCTTCATGTGTAGCCTGCAATGACAAATCCTATAGGCAGTGATGGTTTTGCTCTGCTGACTGTGGAGATGAGGAAAAATAGCAGCAATAGCTAAGGACAGACTTATAAATATGAATGCATATGCAAAATAATGTTTGCCACAAGAACAGAGAAGACTTTGGTGCCTAGCTGTGCAATTCTCAGTAGCCATCACTAGCCATGTTGGCTATCTCCTCACAGCTTGGATCTTGTCCATTAGATAGCATTTCACTGAGCTCTATTACCATGATTACACTTGCCTTTAATTTTTTTTATTCTCAGTGGAGATTTGAAATAATATTGTCCTAAGAGACCTGAACCTCATACAACTCCAGTGAATTTTCATTCCTAAAGACATTTTCCTTAGTAGTGCTGCCTATTTTCCTGGGTTTTTGTTGATCCCCTGCATCATTTATAGTCAGTTTAGATACTTTTTCATTTCTTACCAAGGTTGAAACAAATAAAATATAAATCCTTTATCAGTACTAAAAGATAAAAAAGCTTGAAGCCTATCTAGCATTTCTCTTATCCCCTCCAACTCCTCAAAGCAATTCTTATATAACTTAGTAGAAATCCATTAAGGCAGTTCTTCAGAAGTCTAAGACATTTTATCAGGTTATATAAATCTAAGGCTAATCCCACTGATCACAGTGGACCTCAACCATTTCACAGCAGAGTGTGAACCACACATTTTCTGTGGAAATAGTGCCTGGAAATAGCTCTGTATATCTAATTAATAAATTAGTCTGGTGTGCCTATCACTTAGTAGCTCTTGCTAGTACACTTTGTGAAATAAGCTCTGTACTAATTCAAGATGTTTGTGGCTAGATTTCTTTGCTCATAAAACTTGGCACTTGAAATTCTTGTGAGACATTAATTAATTCTTAAAAACATGCACAGCATTTGTGTATGGGTGCTATATAGCCAATCTGGTCCCTTGTAACTAGACTGTGGGCTTTCTGTCTTGGGCTCATCCAGATCTTCCTGGAAGGCCTCTGGGATTGAAAATTTGCTGAGGTGATCCATAGTAAGGATACATGAAATATCTTTTGTGGCTTTGAGCCACATTACATCCCGAAGTTCGTACTTCCCCAGCAAGGCAGCAGTGGTGTTACCAGCTGTGTGTTGGGACAATGCTGCACTGATGCAGCACCTATAAAGGTGCTGGGTTGCAAACACTGCATGTTCTCCTTGTGGGTAAAGGCCCTCTTACTGTCTGTCCCATTATGAAAAGTAACGCTCAGAGCTGGCTTTGATGAATCCTGCTCTTTGTGGGTGTTGTTTTCCTGTCAGGAACAACTGTGCTAACCACGTTATTCCCTCAAGGGTAAGTGGGTAGGTAAAGAGTGTGTTGTGTGACTTCTTTTTTAACTATTAGTTTTGACTTATTTTGTTTATTGGTATCTGGACTGTTTGTCCAGATGTGAGTAAAATAAAAAATACCCCCAAAAAGATGCTTTCCAATTTTAGACAACTGTTTTGAGCCCTCAGAGTGGTATTCCCTTGCCTGAGAGAAAGTATTGCTTATTTCTGCAGTAAACAGAACTAGTGGTCTCTTGTGCTTGATCGAGGGTTATAATGTAAATATAGAAATGTTCTTTCTTGAATGAACTGATTTATTACTGTGCTCTCTTTTAGAATAGTGAAATTGCTCAGTGCTTTAGCTGCCTGCAGGGGGTTTGCAGACTGCGCGGGGTACATCTGCTCTAGTACACCTACTCAGCATGGTATATCTAAACTCATACTCTGGTCATCCACAGGGACAAGCTTTCTCCTCCCAGTTGTCCAGAGCATGAATCCTACCAAGAGCTGAATTTGCCCTGGTGCAATTTGTAGCAGGCAGGGACATGCCAGAACACTACATGAAGGAAGATAATTAGGTGGCATGCATTTATCTGAGCACATTTCCCACTCCTTAGAGAGCACTCTGCATCTTGGTGGGCACTGGCAGCTTTGTACAGAAGATTTCAGGCCATTGTTTATTCTTTGGCCCAGAGCAGAGGTGAGAATATAATTTCCTCTCTGTGTGAGACTGGTCTGAATGGTACAGCCAGTAATCACACCTTACTTTAGGACATCAGCATCTTGTGTGAGGATGTCTGCTTTTGTAGTGATGAGTGCGTTTTGAAGCCATCAACACAGCTAGGACTCATTTATTTTGTCTTTTTTTGTAAACTGAGTTTAATTGTTTCACAACCAGAACTCTCTGAGAAAACAATTTCTGCATCTCCTAGTACCCGCATTCCTGGGGCTTTATTCCATTAACTACAGGGACTGTGGATTCTGGTTAAAATAATCTGCTTCTGGAAATAGAGAAGTTGACCCTGATTGTTCTGCACAGAAAGATGCCAATTAGTTCTCTACTCAAGTAAAAATTCAACAAAGACTTGAATGTTCCTGTGCCTGTTGCTTTACAAGATTGTTTATCAGTTTACAGGGAGGCCGCGCTGCCTTTTCAAAGTGCTTCTGGAGGGCTGCCAGCAATAGTAACAGAAACTGTGCTCATTGTTTAAGTGCCACTGGATGCAGGAATGGCAGACTGATGCCTGCTTTCCTTTCATTTTGTGATGATCTAATTGCAAGAGATATATAATTCCTCGTTATGTCAGAGAAGTTGTTACTCCAGCATCTGGTACTTGTCTGATTATCTACAAGCGGTATCTGAAAATTAATAGGAAATCCAGCTCTTATGTAAGAAGCACTAGAGGGAACTGCTGCCTGCACTAAGCCTGAGAAGACTTCAGAGACTGCAAGAGCTGGCTTTGTCAGTGAACATATAATTTTCTTTTTTTTTTAACATCCTAGTAAATTACAGGCTTTGGTTATGGTTTGAAGAAATGTGTTCTGCAAATGTTGTAGCATCTGTATGCTGCTGTTTTTACTGCAGGCATTGTACAGGCCATTAATCTGATTCCACAGCATAAAAATTTCTCCACCCTCGTCATGAGTTTCTTTGTTATCGTAACACTTTCCAATACCTTGACACCTAACTCTGTTATGTTCCCTTATAATTACCTGGGGTAGAACAACAGTTTTTTTATCCTCAATGCACTTGGCTCCTGCAGTGCTGCTGCTGAGCACCACTCCCCATCTCTGTGACAGACTGTACATCCAGCTCTGATGGACTGGAACCGATGGTCGGGGAGACATCTGGGCAACAGACCCTCCTCTCTCATCCTTGTCAGCTGCTTACCAGGATGAGCTCATGACATGAGCCTGAAGAGGAGCAATGGCGTGTCTGATACTTGATTTTCACCTCTGTAGTCACTGTCAAACACCTCTGTGCAAGGGTTGTTGCCATCCAGTGCTGTACAAGGGGAATGGTTAAGCAAACCCCTCCTAAGCAAGGTGAGGGGAGCTGGCAGGTTTGCCTGGGCTGTGGGGCAGGTCTATAGCAGGCAGTAACAAGGATGGTCCGGCTGTTGCAAAGCTCTGTGTGAGCACTGCTGGAAAAACAGCGGGTTCTGGAAAGAATAATTTTTGGGAATTTACCTGAGCATAGATCCCAAAAAGGATCCAGGAAAGAAGACCACATGGAAGCATGTCATGGGAGTCAGTACTTGGTACGTTTAAATAGTTTAGTCTGAAGTGATGATCTCCACCAAAAACTAGGTAAATTTCACCAGCTTTTCATAGCTGACAAGAGGAGAGTGCTTAAAGTTTGCTACCGAATGGGCAAATATTCTCCCAAGGGTACACATGTCCTAGGTAACTGAATATGCTGTTGTATTCCATATCCGTGTCCAAAAAATCATTACTGTCTGTTTACGGCCCAGCAGCACAGCCAGAACCACGACTGTGGGACAGTTAGGAGGTGCCAATCCCTTTAAAACTTAAGGTCTGACACCGTTTTCCCTTTGTCTCCCTCTATGCAGTCGGCAGGGGGGGCTGCTATCTTGGATAGGGGTGGTACCCTGCCAATTCGGATGTCTCTTTGTTCCTGTGGAATTTGTAAAATTTAGCAATTTTGTATTTAGTGATTATTCACTGCTAATTTTTGCCTGCTGTTCCACTTGTTAGAAAACTTATTTTTCTCTTGTATCTGCTGGTATTAGTTCTTTATTGGTGGAAAGGGATTGGTTGGAACTAAGGGGGGGTAACTCATTTTATGAGCATCCACTTCTTTAAATTGTCTTAAACCAAGAAAATGTGGCAGGCAGGAGGAAGGGGATCTGGTTACCTCTGGGAATAGGACCTGACATTTTAAGCCAGGTAGCATTTTTAAAGAGGGTACGTGGTTCTTGTTTCCAGGGTACATTCTAACTCATGTTGATAATACATTTTCCTCCATTTTTCCAGGACAGCAGCTTCCATGGGCCCATAGCTCAGAGAACTCCCAATGTGGCTTTAGCTGCAGATTGACTTTTAAACAGGGCTGGCCTGTGCCACCCCAGCCACCACAGTTTACTTTCCCAGCCATGTTATCTAAGCCTCAGCTGATCAACACCATTTTCTAAGAATACCAATAACCTCACATTTTTCAGGCAGCAAGCCATGACAAGGTTGAGGCACCCTAAGCCAGCAGCACTGTCCCTTGCCAGTGCCATGATATTTAATAACACTGAGAGCTTTAAGAGTCTCCATTTACTGTAACTGTAACCTGAAAGAGAAATGCGCAGCATTTTATATTTGCAAAACACAGATGCAACGTTGCTTGAAAACTTCTGTTTAACCACTAACTGGGATCTGCGTTAGGAATTGTGTCAGTATTTCAGCCAGAGATCCTTAACACAACTGACTGCAAAAAAAAAGGTGCTGCTCTCTGGCATGGGGCTGAGAATAGGGAAGGAAGCTTCTTTGCAGGAAACAAAACCCATGTTCAGTTTGTGGTTAGAAAGTCTTAGAAATGGACTTCTCACTTGTGCCTGTTCCTACCATCTCCACTTTCTCCACACTTTCTAAAGTTGGCATGAGTTCTTACTCCTAGCTCTTAGTGTAATGGAGAATGAGACATCTTAACAGTGGCTTGAATTTGGACTTCAGCTTGAAGTCTAAATGCAATTTCACATGAATTTAAGTCAAACTAAGACTCCAGTTGAACTGTATGGAACAATGTCATCCTTCAGATAAAAGCACTACTTGCCCTAGGAAATAGTAATTTTTAAAAATTTTTTAAAAATTTATTTTCACTTCCAAACAGGGACTGGTCAGATGTACTAAAGAGATCTGGCTAACTTTGGGGATACAAGCCAAAAGTAGAAGTGTGTGGCTGGAAAGGAGATTGGTGTTTTTAACTTTGGCTGTGTGGTTTTAGGTGAACTTCATGTGAAGCTGTCAGACTGCACTGCAGAAGGCAGATATTTGTGGTAGTCTCTACAAGCAAGGAAAAAAAAGAACTATAGTTTCTCCTTTTTCCTTTGCTCCATAAATTATGTTCCTATGTCTTAAGATATGGTTATGAGATGATTAAGTTTAGCTGGGTAGAGAAGTGTGTGTATTTGTATGGCAAACAGAAGAGAGTATTAGACCAGTCCATTGCAGAAGCTTGTACCTCTGCGCTCCCAGGTTTATGGCTTTAAGATATGTGCTTGGACTTGGGGACCAGACAATGGTTTCCAAGGATCCTCTGATACACAATTCATCCCATCACTTCTCCTGCAGAGGAGCCTGGGGAGCTGTACTCATAAGACCCAGTCCAGTTAGCTCTTCAGTTGTTTGGACTCCAGCCAAGAGGCATTTTTGTTGGTGGTCACTATAATCTGAACACTAGTAAAATTAGTGGTCAAAGGAAAACAAGTTAGCACTTTCCAGACCCTTTAAAACTTTTGACAGAGGTACTTGGGCAGAAACAGCTGCCTAAGACATTATTCTCTTTGGGTATCCTCCTCATACATCTGCTAATGGCTTCTGCTTCCACAGCTGAGAAAAGTCTGGCAGGGGTTTAGTCACTTCAGGCACCAGTTTGGTATCTTAACTCAAACCCAACTTAACAGCAGCCCTTTAAGTTAAATTGCCTGATTTGACCGTGAAACAGACTGGCAAGCACTCAGACAGTCTTCAAGGAGCAGGCAGAAAAAAGTACTGGCCTTGAAGAATGCTGTTATATTCAGCAACTGCAGGCTGTGGAAACCATCTGCCCCAGCTTCAGGTCCCTCTAAAACTGTATCTGAAAATTCACCTTAGTGTTCCATAGCTGTTTGTTGATGCTTTGCTCAATATACTGCACCAAATACAATGTAGTTGCCTTTGCAAGAGCTGCATGCCCTGAATTCAGTGAAAATACTTGGATAAAGAGCAAGAGAGCATGTGTTGTTCAAGCCACTAAAATGATACATCGTCATCCCTTTGGAAGAATGAGTATGGCCCCAACATTAATTTAGATCACAATTTTAATATTTAAAAACTAAGAGGTAACGGAGAGATCATAGAACTTGATACATTTTATTTACACAGAGAAACTGAAAAACTGTTTTGTTTATTTGGATATGAGCAGCACAAAGTTAACAGGTCATGTTAACAAGAGCAAAATATTACTGACGACTCACTTCACCAATCTATTAGAGATGAGCTTGTATCAAGCATACATCATTCAAACAACATTGTTTATACTGGATCTGTGTGAGCCTTAGCATATGTTGAGACACTAAAAACAGGTTTCTATAAACAATGTAAAGTTCAAGTCTAGTGGAAAAATACCTTTACAGTTTATATTTTGTTGGCTATAACACTGAAAACAAAACATACACTGGTATTAATTTGAAAAGCTCTGTAGGACTGACTGTACATAGGGGTTTTTTTCCCTCAAATTTGTGCTCATGATAAAAGCAAATGTTATTTCAAGTTTCATTTTCATCCAAGCCGTAAAGTAAATATGGAAAAAAACACAATTATTTTTAGATGCATTTCTTAACCTCCATTTTTCAGAAGCCCTGTAAAAACATTTCAATGCTTTACTAGTGAGAAGCTCTATGCAAGGCCTCTGATGGATGCACTCTCAGGACTTATCCAGCCCTCCCCTCCCATCACCCTCGGACACGCAGCTATCCAATGACCTCTGCCTGTTCACAGGGTGGGATGTGCAAGCAGTCCCTGGCCAGGGAAGCTCTTGGCAGCCTCAGGTACCAGTGTTTTGGTCTCATGAGAGCAGCAGGGTCTGAGGCGGAGCAGCCACAGGACTCTGCAGGAAGGAAGGGGGCTGGAAATGGCACCAGTTGCTCTGGTTGCTGCCGACCCCTGTTTTCTTATACCTTTTTTTTCTGAACTACTGACATTTCTGTGGCTGAAAATGGAAATGCAGAAGCTCTGCCTTGACTTCTGTTTGTAATAGTTGGGTAAATACACGCCTGGATACAACATGGTAAAATGCTAGGTCAAATTGCTTGCTGCAGTTTGCCGTGGTTTCTTCCATAAAGCCTTTTCAACTTACTACCAACTGACCCCAGCTGAGGAGGTAAGAGGTATCTGGGTACCAAAGGGGCCCTTTAACAAGAGAGATATTTTGCCCAACAGGAAGATTGGCAAACATCCTGTTGAGAAAACAGGGAGTCGTGCACGGGAATTAATCCTGGTAATTTAACTGGACCTTTTATTTCTCTTTTTGCTTCAGGGATGTAATTATCATTTCAAGTTTAGGATTTAACTTGTTAACTCTTGGGAGAAAGAAAAGGATATACATTTTGCTAAGAAGCTAAAGTATTTGTATTTCTATTAAAATTGTTCTTAATATGCAGAGCCTATCTCAACACTTCTATTCATAGGGGATAAACAACTGCAAAAATATACAGCATCCTATTTATTTACAATATATATGTACATAAAAACAAAATGTCCTACAATACAACACAACTGCATAGATTTGTCTTCAGAAACATAGGTATGTGTACAATTTGTGAATTCTAGACTTTCCAGCCCTGTACCTTTTATTAATTCATTATCTATTTTTTTTTTTCACAGTTCGTTACAGAAATCCTTACATTAGATACAAATAAAACATTCTTTGCTGTACGTTATAGGAAATAAGGATTTTCTGACGCCAAGGGCTCTGGGGATTTGTTTATGAAAGCACCGTGGCGCCAGCTGATAAAGCCATCTCATGGAGCTGCTGATGGAGCTGAGTACATTCTGTGGTGCCTTTCTCCTACAGGCACTGGGGTGGGGCAGTAGGACTGGAGGTGGGACACCACCACATGAAAAGTTTTGTTTTGACCAAGGTGCTCGTTAGCCTTAATGTAAGGTTCAAGCAAAGGAATATATAAATTTAAAGATAAGCTAGAGATACCATTAATTGTTACTGTTTAATACTCAATATCAGAGAGCTGTGTTGCGCTTATGCATCGTAAGGCAGATGTACAGACAAAACCCACACATCATCCAACACACACTTGCATGTGTGACCTATACAGGTGGAGCACAGACTTTGGGTTCATATGTGGCTCAGAAGAGCAGCCCTCAGAGTGGATGAGCATCCCCATCCCTGACCTCACAGGATGACACCAGCTGTTGTGCCCTAGGCTTGCACATGTGCCAGGCACCACTTGGTCCATGTCAGCTCTACAAAAGGTCTGTGCTGGCGCACAGATTTGGCACTAGCCCTCTGATCAGGAGCAAGCATCATCCAGAGAGGTCCCTGCCCCGAGATACTGTTCCCAAATAACAATTTACTACCTAGGCATGTTTGCCATTGGACAGAGAAGGGCAGCTGTATTACGGTTGCTTTAAGCCCATAACTATGCAATGTGCTGTGGACTAGGAGGGGCAGCAAGGCTGTCTTTTAAGAGTAGGATTAACTTTTACAGTCTTATTAGAAATCCCTGCTTCTAATTAGTCCTTCCATGTCCCTTACCACTTGATTGTTGCTACTACATATATGAGAATTTTAAAGTTTTTTGTTGCAGTTATTAGGAGCAATTTTGCATCCAGTCTATGACACTTGCAGTGCTCACAATAGTGATAAACTCTCTATGAAAAGAAAGCATGCTATCATCTACTAAGTAGATATGGTAATCTGGATCCTATTAATTTTACAACAGAGAAACTCCTACAGCATTTCACTGTGCTCTTAAAATCCTAACTAAAATGTGGGACTTGTACAATCGTGGCTATAGTTATTCACTATTCCAAATGAACTGAATAACAGCAGTACATTTTACAGATAACCTCATACAAATATTGTCATCCATCACTGATGTTGACAGTTACAGCAGGGTCTATTGCATTCTGTTAAGAATGTATAAACCTGATGAGAAAACAAAAAGCACGTTATTTCACGTTCATTACCACAGACATCAATAAACACATGATTTCTTTCCATAAATATCTATAAATATGATGCCAGTAAATCAGTCTAAGCAAAATTCCCTCTTTTTGCTTTTTCTTTTTTTTCTTTTTTTTTTTTTTTTTTTTTTTTTTCAAGAGACCTAGAAACAAAGTCTGTTTAAAGACTTAAAATTTTGAGTATCTATTTTTCAGTATATAAGACATGCTTTGGTGGTTCAGTACCTTGGGTAATTTCACTTCTATGCACACTTAGCTCATTCTCCCTATTTATTTAGTAAAACTCCAGTATACAAATAAACTGGGGAAAAGGAGAAGGCAGAATAGCGAAGAGGAGAGAGAGGAATAGTGATGGAGGAGATTTAGGAAGGTGAACAATCACTGACCCAACAGCCCTTCAAGTCGAAGGAAGTTGGGTGCCAAAACTCAATGGTTCATATTTCAAACAGTGGACTACAGACTATTTGGTGTGGGGGGAGAGGAGGAGGGAGATGTCACATATGTGACCTTGCTGGAACCCTGTGCAGCAGATCAGACCTCTAGCTCATACCTGGATACTTGAAAAGCATTCCCAGGGTCTCGTCTCTCACAATCCCCCAATGCACAGAGCCATGCTGCTCATTAATCAGTAGTAGAAGAAAGATAAAGGGGGAGGAAAGCAGGAGAGCCTGGTAGTATCTTGAGGATAACACTGTACAGCATTCTCAGGTCTGACTTAGGTTTTTAGGATAAGATCCAGAGAGATTATAAGGCACCTCAAAACCTGAAATACAACCTCAGCAAGCTGAGTCAGAGAATGGAGTGAGATGCTGGGCTTCTGCTGCAGTAACCACTGAGGGTAGGGTGCCTGCAAAAGGAAAACCACAAATTTACATCCCAGGCTGAGAAGATGCCTGGAATGAGGTGCAAAGAGACAGGAACAAAGCACAGGCTCTTCTCCCCACAGCTTGCCTAACACCAGGTCTTGTATGGACTTCTCTGTAAATAAGGGCAGGGATCAGTCCCATAAGGGGACAGCGCAGAGAAAACCAGTGACCTGCACCATCACAGGCAAGTGTCTGAGACCAGCCACAGGAAAGTACAAGGGCCCTTAGCACAGGGGTCCCAGGTAGCTCAGCAGTTTGTATGTTAAAGGCTGGGCTAGAGGGTGCTCAGGAGAATAGGTGATGCACCAGAGACCTTGCTGGGAGGTTTCCAGTTGCTGCTGGGCTACTCCAAGTACTTGGGCAACCTGTGGAATCCACTCTGTTTTATTTCTGGATTGCAGTGAAGTATCATCAGGGGCAAGCACCTCACTGCCTATGCTAAGGTACAGATCTGGAAGTCTGACCTAAGTAGACTTAGTTTCCGCAGCATGAACCATCTGCATCTCGATGCCCAAATTCCTAGGAAGGCCCCAGACTAATCTCTCTGGATGTTATCTTTAGAAACCAACTTTCAGGGTCCTGAGATGTGTTCTGTGATCTCAACTCTCAGTGACTTCAAGCCATGTAGGACAAAGTAATGGCAACTGAGGCAATTCAGTAGCTCACAGAAATCCCAAGATCCCAAATACTCTGTCCCTAACCTTAAAAAGACCAAGTTGCAATGACAGGTTCCTCACAGCTGATGACAGTCTGCTTCCACAGTGACAAAGCCTGTCAATGAACAGGCTACTGAGAACAAGAGGGTCACTGCATACTGCCAGGTATGGCTCGAGCATTCCAAGGGCATCACAGCCCTCAGACATGAAGCGGAGCTCCCCGTTAGCCATCAGTTCTTCCGGTGGGAGCCATGTTCATATTCTGAGACACTTTTTAGCTCACATGGTGAATGACACAAAGTGAACACATTAACACTGTTGGCAGTGCACTAATAGAAGATGTCTGCTAAGGACAGTTAGTGATCACCTGCTTAGCTTTTAAGTCTCTACAAGTGGTTCTCAGCTATAAGGCATTAGGCAAATGCTTATTCTGTGGATAACTGTTTCAAGTTAGTGTTTCTGCTAGTAGTAATTGATTATCTTCTAATTTTTATAGAGAAATAATGAAAAATGTAAATGAAATATTTTAAATATAAAAAGTATTTCTGTTCATTTAAAGAAATGTTGCAGATCTCAATTTCCATTAGAAATCTAGTAGTTTGGCAGAGTGAGTCAAATCCTGCTCCCACTGCTGTCAAAGACTCCACTGACTTCAGTAGGAGGAGGGTAAGACACAAGAGAGGAGCCAGTCCCTACAAGGTATGGAAAAGGCATGAGGTATGATTAAATGCGTAGGTTTTGATAAAACTGGAGCTTGGTATTCTTTTTCTGAGAGCAATGGGGCATTACTAAACAGTTTAATGCTGAAGAAAATGCAGACTTCTTATGGAAATCTCCAAATGTCTGCTTCTCTTCAGACTCAAGTACTCATGGTTTGGGGTCAACTTCTGGTCAACCTCCAACTCAAGTGTGCCAGAGGAGTGGCTGGTGGTGATGGCTGTCCTTTTCCTGCTCTCTGCTCTGCATCACAAAGACACACACACAGACACATTGGCCAAGCTCTGGGGCTGGTTCGCCCCCCAAAACGTGAGAGAGAAGCACTGGATTTAGGACCTACGCTTACACAACGCTCAGCTACGCTCTCGTGGTGCTTTTCATGCCTGTATCCAGAATGCTACACTTAACTCAGTGAGGCAAATGGTGCCTGAAACAGCAACAGAACAAACAAACCAACCAACAAACCAGATGCATACAATTAGAGAGGAGAGTTTTGGCTGAAAGAGGGGGGAAGGATGTGAACGAACAACACTCCAGCTGGAATTGATACCAACAGGCACTGCTGCCCTAAGGGAGCAGAGCTTGTGGCTGGAGGGCACAATGGAACAATGCACTTCATGGGTGGAAGAGGGGAAACTAATTGTGATGAATTTCTATGAGAGACGCTCTATATAATCTCATGGACAATTAACACAGACTTTTTGCTGATCAGAGAGTGATATGCCTGTTGGAAGAATGGGTCTCTTTTCTGCAAGAAAATACTCCCATGACAGTATTTTCAGTACTGGATAATCATTATTTGGATTTGATTTGAGTAAACTCACAAAAGGTGGAATAGACAACAGAACGGATGGTTGCGATTTTGGTGTGTAGCAGACAGGGGTATCTTCTTTTGAGAAGAAGGTGAACTTCAGTGGCCTTCGGCACTGCCTCCTGATTGTACCCAGTCATAGATGACCAAGGGAATGCTCACTAGGGAAAACAATACCCCCAGTGCCAAGAAAAGAGAAGCCTGAAACAAAAAAAGGAGAGAAGATTAATGAATAAAAAGAAAAGACAATTAATTCAAGTATGTTAACTTCTCTTAAGGAGATGTACAAGGTGATGTATCAAAGTTATCAGCTAAAATGAGCTAGCACAAGACCCACAGATAATTAAACAGATTAGCGTCATTAATAATTACTTGCTGAACATCAAACTATTTTTTTTTTCTCCTTTCAATTCACTTCTTAAACACTGATCATCCCTAAAGAGGATTAAGTGAGTCTGTTTTTAGGACTGATCAGCTCTGCTCTTTCCAAAGCCTCACAGAAATCATTATATTCTTCACATCCAGTATGTGTTCATCAAAGTTCAGCCGTTTTGTCATGGGATCTGTGGATGCAGCCAAAGTGAAACATGTTTTCTACCTGTCTGCTCAGAGAAGAGTGATTGCACAATGCTTCCAGTGTATGCCCATTACACTGGGAATAAACAGGAGCATTGCATCTTTTCAGCTAGAGCACTCTCTGGGGCTCATAGGAAATCTTTCCAAGGTCCATTCCTATCTGCTCATGCATGCCAAATGGCTAACATAGCACTTCAGCTGGATGCTTCATGTGGAACTACCCTAAGTCTGACTCAGGTCCATTAAAACCATGAGGAATACTGCAAATGGAGCACTTTGCATGCTTTCTGGATCAATGCACAGAAGCAGGGAGAGCTTGCTGTGCTGAAAGGCTTGTTGAAGTGGGCTGGAGACCTTCCTGCACCCTGCTGAAGGCTGCTGCTCCTTGCCAGCCAGGGAAGTACCTCATCCCACAGGGAAGGGCCTCCCCAAAATGCAAGATGCTGTGCACGGCATGGCTCCTCCACCAGGGGACTCCCAGGGTAAGCAAAGGAGAAGGGCAAGCACAGCTGCCAGCTGACTGAAGCACAAAAGAAATGTAATGTAAAGGAGCTCACACATATGTTCAGATTAGGGCTGCTTTGCACCTAGCACATTAAAGAGAAGGACAAGATGGAAGTGTTGCATTGACGGGAATGGAATGCATACCCAAATCCTCTGAGTCAACTTTGATCCATCCTGCTGTGTAATTTTTAAATACAACGATGAAGGAAGAATGAAAATCAGCATATTGGCAGAAGTGACCCCTGCAAAATTCAAATGAACAAGTTTTGTTAACTGTCAGCAACAGCTAATTATTGCGTTGCTGATTAGCAACTGTTTTTTTATTAGTAGTACAAAACCAGGATACTCTACCTACAACTCCAAAAATATCCTTCATGGATGGGATAAAAATGACTAACAGGTTGATGATAACCAAAAGAAGAAAAGTAACCACAACATGACGGCATAAGTCGAATTTTGTTTTTCTGGCCATCTCGAATAATGATGAACGCACCTGTAGGGGTGGGGGGAGAGAGAGAGAGAGAGAGAGAGAGAGAGAGGAAGTTTTCCTTCAAAAATAGTCCATGAGCCAATTCAAAGCTTCCCATGTTTATTTAAACTGGTTCTTCATGTGACAAGTGCTGCATAGATATGTCAGAAATTTTGAGTTGCCTGAAATAATGTCCTTTGAAATACTCCTTAAAATTAGTTTGTTATTTCAGAACTGTAGGTACATGTGCATGTGCAGTAGAATATTCCTTGCTTTCTAACATGCCTTTTTGAATCCTTCTGCACTTAAAAAGGATCTTCACCTCTGAGCCTGCTTCAGTAAAGTGATACGACGTAAGAGAGGACCCTTGTAGATGCAATTTAAAACAGGTTTAAGACCAAAAGTGATTTATTTATTTACTGCATAGGGAACTTCTCCAGAAGTCAGCAGGAGTCTGGCATGAGAAAAAACTAATCCAAGCTCAAGCTCTTTTTGTAGGTGCAACATTGTAGTCTCAGCCACCACTGGACTGTGGTTTGAAGAAATGTGCTGTGTAGAGCTGTTACCAACTTCAAAACTTTTTACTTACAGTGAAGAACAGCACTGGCACGGTGAGTATCACCGCCACGATCACAGCCAGGCGCACGGTCAGGATGAGGATGTCATCTTTGCTCTGGTATTTGTGAAGCAGATCTGACTGCACATTCTCTATGGGAAAGACGGGAAGGTAAGTGTTCTGGCAAAAAGGCAATTAGTCCACAAAAATCATTGCTTAACAACAGCCTTCTTGAACAACAAGTGATTTATCTGTAAACAAAAGAGTATGGAATGAAACGTCCTTGAGTTAAAACAGCACTCTGAACAAAATCCCAGTGATCCCATTATTCCAGATTAATCCTTTGGAGGCCTGATTTAGGAATGCATCTTATTCATGACAGCACATGCCTAAGTCTAAGGTAATTTTCACTGTAGAAAAGACAACAGTGAGACATACACAAAAGCTTGCTTACATATATACATATATACAAAAATAGTTAAAGTGAAATCAGCTATTTTTAATTGGTTCCATGGACTTTTTTTTAAGTCTCAAATGATATAAAAATAAACACATGCACTGCAATGGCTGAACTTAATATAAACTGCAAGGTCTTGAGCTAAATTAGTCTAAACAGCAAATAAACTTCCAGCAAAAAGCAGTGCCCATGTTCTCAACTGAGAACAAAACCTATCTCGGGTCAGCTCTCAGCAGGACACTCTGACATTTGCACTCAAATCCTTCAGCAGCTCCTCTGAGGGCTGCCAGCAGAGCCTGCAGCTCAGCTCCACGCTGGCCAGCAGCCCCAGCAGCCAAGACAAATCACAGGGGGTGCTTAACGGGGAGGTGCTGGCAATATTTTAATACAACCTCCTGCCAAAATGTTTCCTTGAAGCTGTAATAAATAGTGCAGAGAAGGTCTGCATGTACTAACCAGCAGGAAAACCAAGTTGCTGAGGGACCTACATGTTTGCTTTGTAATTTTTAAATATCCAGGACCAATAACCTAATGGGGTGGCTGTTAAGCATGCCACCTAACACACTTGCTGCCCCTTTTTAGGCTCATGTTTTGTTTCTGTCTGCTAATCTTAGAAAGTAAAATATAAAAGCTCTGAAAGGGAACTCAGTGGCCACGTCTAATTTACCATCTTTGGCACTTGGTTGAACTTCATGTATTCCTGGAGGCAGAGGGATCTGTCCTGTGGTAAAATGCCTACACTCCCCCCAGGGTGCCCTTCTGGGTAGAGACCACGGGTCAACACCACCTATACAGTGCCTCAATCCCCACCAGGAGAAAGAAAACGCTCTCCCACCTCCCTGCACATCAGGAGTGGGGTTTTCAAGCCGGGCACATGCACAGCTTCTGCAACACAGAGCTTACTCTGCTCCTGCAAGCACAGACTGCAACTTCTGTACCGCTCACGGGCTGCAGCCAGGTAGGAAGTGAAGGGCAAGGCTTACAGTTGAAGGTCTGTTTTTCTTTCAGCTAGATACACCACAGAGCCCAACCACACTGTGACCTTTTAGGGGAAGAAAAACACCTCTTTTCTGTAATTCTGCAATGTAAATATAGTCATCACTGCAACACTTTTGAGAACACAGCAAACAGACAAGTACTATTGGTGTAAAGAAAAAATGGTCACAATAAAAATACTGTTCTTACCCAGGTAAGGGTAGAGAAGAGGGTTAGAACACTGTAAGTGAACATATGAAAGGTAAGATCTTTTCGGTCTCAGGGGGAAGAAGGAAGGAATTTTATGGAGGAATTCTATATTCCCTCAGTGTCTTTTTTGCAGCCTGTCACTGCAGAAGCCCCAGTGTAGCTCTCCATAGCTTCCACCTGTGGGCCCTCAGTGCTGGAGAGCAGGGTTGCCTAATGTGGGGAGAGGCACACAAGACACCCCGGGGATTCCTCCGCCATTCCCCCTCAGGAGGGCCAGAAGGACGCAGCCCCTACCTCCTCCATGGACTCCAGACCCTCGTCCTTGAGGGATGTGGGAGATTCCCAGAGAGGAGCGCCACAGATCTGCCTCCTCAGATCCCTGGGGCAATCACATCAGAATCTCCTCCCTGCCAAAGCGAAGGGGTCCATGCTGATTTACACCCACTTGCTCCCTGGGGCTGCTAATTTGATGCATCTCTACGAAAATGTGTTAGATGGGAGCAGCTGGATGAGAACGGCTGATGCTGTTGTCACTTGCAGCCTATTTGTGGGTTTATTGGGAAAATTAGAACAGATGACCTCAAGTTATTTCAACACATGTACACTCAAGGCCTCATAATCAGAATGAGAGTCTGAGAAAGCAAATATGAGATAGGTACACCTTTCAAAAAATACTCCACATTTCATATTTACTTTTTTTTTTTTCTTGCAATTGGTGGCTCACAAGGGACAGTATCATGAATGAGGAGGTTGTAACAAAAATGCCACTTGGAACAGGGTGGTGAAGACTGATGGGTGTCTCTGAGGTAAAAGGCAAACATCAGCTTTGTCACCTGTCTTGTAACCCCTTAATGGTCCATGGAAAAAGACACTACTTTTCAACATTCTCATGATACTGGAACATGGGAGTTCCAAAGGCAACATTCCCAGGAGTTCCCGGGCAACATTCATATTTTATCCTACTTTACTTAACGAGTGTGCCTTTAGGGCATACATATTGTACCCTTTAGTGATACAATATAATTTGTTTGTTAGCTGAATTGATATGCATGGAAAGAGACAGGGTAGGAGTCTCAAACACTGAGATAATCTTCCTCTGGTGGCTAAGCTGGGACAACGCTAAAAGCTTCCCCACCCTCACTGCCAGTTTGTTTAACCAAGACCTAAAGAGGTCACCTCTAGGGACACAGGGAAAACATTTGGTCTGTTTCCTCTATGATGAAAGCATTACTAAGAAAGTGAAAAAGCTGTGATGGCCGATTTGTTACTCATTTCCTAGGATCTGTTCTCAAATCTGTCTCAATTTTTACAAATATGCATGCTTCAGCCATTACCAATGCACACATCATTCAGGTGAGGACCTTGGAACACAATCTCAGCGGGCCCAGCTAATCCCCATTCAAGTAAAACAAATCTCTCCCTCATATTGTGAAAATGCCTTTTGCAAATAATACTTTCACTTGTGCTTTTCATCCACAGGGGAAAAGGAGGAAAGGATTTATACCTTCAATATGAGAACTTAAGGGAAAATTATTTGGAAAAGTATTTTAATATAAGTGGATGGGACTTTCCTTTCCAGCTGGGATACACTATTGATTTTATATGTATCCCCTTTCTACTCTGATCAGTAAAGAACTGCATACTTACCGTAGAAAGTCAAATAGCCAAATATGGCAGTCATAAAGTACATCAGAAACATGGCAAAAAATGAGATATTTGAAACCAACTGCATTTTTTTCTGTGAACGGCTGGAGAAAGAACAAGAAAAGAACACATAAGAATGATAGGGCTGGATTTTTCCACAGCTATTTCAAAATGTTATTAGGTGTTTGCATAAGCATAGTAATTCTGGGGAGGCTCATGAATGCATTTTCATTTAAAACAGAAACTCACTGACAGCTGCACAAGGAAGCAAAGGACTGGGGAAAAGGACCCTACTTGGGGCTTAAGTGAAAAAATAGTGGGTGTGACCTGTGGGTCTGCTCCATGACTGTACCTGCTTAAACAGTGAAGCTGTGTGGAGAGGGATGACTCTGAAACACTTTGGCAATTAAATTAAAAGGTCAAAATGAAGGAAGCATAAAATTATACAGAGGGAAAAAAACCCCAAAAATGTTCTGAATGACTGCAGATAAATATTTTTGTCCCCATGGGTAGAAAATACTGGATATATGCTGACCTCTAAAATAGGTCAAGTGTAAACATTTAATCTTCAGATATTTATTCTGAAATATTCACACTCCAGTACCTAAACTTAGACTTTTAAATCCACACAAGGATGCTCTAAGAGGTATCTGGGAACCCGCTGCAGTCACTTGAAATTTAAAGCACCCAGCAACTGTCTGAGGGCAGTCATGGGTCTGACTGACCCTGACCTCTTCCCTGGGGCTCCCCCATGGCCCAGGACTCCACTGTAGCTGCCCAGGGCTGTCAGCAGTGTCACAGCAGGGTTGGTCTCCAGCTCCCCACAGCCCATCCCAGCTAGAGGTATCAGTGCGACAGCAGTACCGACAAAGGTCTTTTAATATCAGTAAGTGAAAGCACTTTTATTTTCCTGGTACTGCAACAGATTTTTAGTTCTACTAATGCTGTGGAACAAACGCTGTTAGCGGAACACACGCCTCTCCTATGCCAATTATCAACTGGCAGAACTTGGCTCTCCCCAGGCTGCTGTGTACTTCTAGGGAAAACTCCCAAGTATTGCATTATTCTCCACCTCCCTCGTCCCTGCCCCAGGGGCACAGCATGCCTAGGAGGCCGGATTTCCTAGCTGACAGCCACGCTTGTTGGGTGTTACTAAAGCACACCTCTGAGTGGCACGAATGATTCAGAGGACCTCTGTGCTAACACTTTCCATGTAAAAGGGTTCAAAACAATAAACTATATAAAAAAAAGAAAAGAAGGGCTTACTCTTTAAGTTCGCTGTAAATCGGGAGGACTGATGGGTGGCACACAAATGCAAAAGCAATGGTGGGCAAAGCATACACGGTCTGTTCAGAGAGAATTTCAGAAAAGAAGTTAAGAAGAAGTATTTCCCCCAGTGGTGTGAAGAAACATTCAATGTTCAACTACCTCAGCTCCCAGCTCGCTGGACTCCTCAACTGAACACTGAGAGCCTTCTGAGAAGGCAGAAGACCTGTCAATTAGCATGTATTTAATGAAATGTGGAAAACAGCGCACTTTCAACAGGAGGGCAAAGTTTTTGTGCTGGTGGCATGAGTTCAGCACTGACTGTGCTCGCAAGAGCACAGAGCTGGATGCCACGCTGCTGCTGGCCTTGCCCCCTGGGATGAATTTGCCTTTCCAGCTACTGCCACCGTTACTAGCCCAGTGTCACGCGTAAAAGGGACATATGGTGGGTCACCGCTACGCTACCCTGCCTTGGCATGGAGAGGGGCACGCACCCATGGTGCTAAGGCTGAAGTCCTGAAGAGGAAGCCCGTATCCAGACTGTAAGAAAAGAGAACAGGAATGCAGAACTTACAAATAAATGGATATTTCAAGGTACTAGACTGAATCCCTTAATTTCCCAGACCAACAAAAGGACTAGGAGGGCTGTGGAGGGAGCATGCTGTTTCTCGGGGAAAGAGAAAGACCATTATGTCACCAGGAAGCACAGGAGGCCTCCAAGTGGGACCTCAGCCCCTTCTCCACTAAGAACTTGAGTGTGTTTCAGTCCTCAGCCAGACTTCAAAAATGGTACCAGTGCTCAGGCACTTCCGTTCTCAATAGGGAGCACGTATGAGCAGAGGTCACAGGAAATTATAGGTCCTTCTCTAAGGACAACATGAGTCCATTCTACGTGCAGCTCTGTCCTGCCCTCTGAGATCTGCTGTCCCTGGTCACAGCTATCTCCTTCCCACACAAGACATCCTAAGGTGCACCCTGGGCCTGACAGATTCAGTAAATGTGCTGGTTGTTCTCCGGAGGTCCTTCCTTGCCCAGGCCTTTTCCCCCTCTGCCTCACTCACAGCACAGTACTGTTGTGGTGTCTCCATCTGTAGGGATATTCAGAAGCTGACTGGACACAGTGCTGGGTGGCCACACCTCAGCACAGGGGTTTGACCAGGTGACTTCCAGGTCTCTGCCAACCTTGGATATCCTTCTGTTCTGTGAAACTGTCCTGTCTCTCCTCTCACACACTGAAGTTGCTAAAATGACTGGCAAATTGTTGGCCCTGAGGGCAAACTTCTGGAGTTCAGCTCCAGTGTGCCTAGTTCAGATGGACTGATCCTTCCAAGGTGCCTCCATTGGCCCTGAGGCAAATGCTGACACTCACTGCAGAAGACTACCCTTCAAAGCTTTCTGACATATACCTACACCTAAGCTGCCATGGCATAACAAGTTAACTAATTCTTGGTCCATCATGCCAGATCTGGGACGATGATTACCCTCAAACAAAGAAAAGTGCTTTGCTTGGCTTCTTCAATGGAAGCTGGAGGCTTACATTAAAAAATTAAAAAAACACTTTTTGCACACCTCTGCTAAAAATGCGCATTCCCTATGAATGTGACTAAGGCCCTGAAGACCATGCCCTGAAGGATAAGGTGCTGTTTCACTGGCAGCACTGCATCCCAGCATAGCTGACATCAGGAGCCATCCTCCTGCTCCCATAGTTACAGACAGCTGCCCTCTCACGTTCTCTTAGACCAGCTTTTTCTGCAGCTGTGTGGTGATGGAGGGAATCATCCAGCCGAAAGGCAACCAAATTTTTGCTGGATTATCTTCCAACCATATCCTTTTCACAATGCAGTTCACCACATGGCTAGAGAAACATGTGCCCTGTCACGAAGAAGTGGTTTGTATGCAGAAGGACAGAGATTATGGGCTTTGGATGCAGGTGTGGCTTACTCAGCCTCTACTGAGCAACAGCCTACAGGCACAGTTGCAGCGTGGAAAGCAAAAACCTCCTAAAGAAAGCAGTTATTGTCCAGTGGTAGCTTAGGCTCACAGCCTTAACACACCTACTACCAGGGCAGGACAAGACTGCAAGGAGGCACATGGTATCACATGGTATTCACCATGGTATCTCTGTAAGACTGGGCAGAGAGACTTGTTGGGCATTTACCACTGGATCACAAGTGGAACCATGGAGAATCAGGCCCTTTGTGCTGTTGATCAGAATAAGAACATGGGGTGTAGGTGCATTTATTATGTGAATTAAAAGTAAGTATTATAAAAAGAAACATACCTTGGAATTAAAGATAACATACTTTGGCTTACACGTATGTTCTGAGCTATTTGATAGGATAGATGATGTTGCATTAAGCCCTTGTCCATCACAGGGAATTTGAAACTTCTTGTAAATAACCTAGAATAGGAGCAGAAGATAGCTAATTGCTAAAATAATAATAAAAAGCAAATTAAAATGAAAATATCAGTGGAATTGTGGCATCCTGGCCTATATCAGCAATAGTGTGGCCAGCAGGACTAGGGAAGTGATCATTTCCCTGTATTCAGCACTGGTGAGACTTTCCCTCGAGTGCTGCATTCAGTTCTGGGCCCCTCACTACTAGAACAACATTGAGGGGCTGGAGCGAGTCTGAGAAGGGCAACAGAGCTGGCAGAGGGCCTAGAGTGAGTCATAAGAGGAGCTGCTGAGGAAGTTGGGGATGTTTAGCCCGGAGAAAAAGATGCTGAACAGGGGCCTTATCACTCTCTACAACTACCTGATAGGAGGCTGTAGCCAGGTGGAGCTCAGCCTCTTCTTCCAGGTAACAAGTGACAGGACAAGAGGAAATTACTTTAAGTTGCACCAGGGGTTGATAATTGGACATTGGGAGATGTGTTTTCATGGAAATGGTTGTAAAGCATTGGAAAGACAAAGGGAACTGGTGGAGTCACTATCCCTAAAAGTGTTCAGAAAACACACAAGTGGATATTTCACTTGAGGACAGAGTTTAACGGTGAGCAAGGTGCTGGGTTGACAGCTGGACTTGATGGTCTTAAAGGTCTTTTCCAGCCTTAACAAGTCTGTGATTCTAAGTGACTCATCCAACAAAGAAAGCAAGCTGAACTTACCACTACCAGGAAAAATACCATGCAGCTTAATGAAAATCCACTGGTATAGCCAAGGTATCCTGAAAGAAATCAAGAGGAAGTCTCATACAGAATAAACTTATCAGTCTTATCTTGGTTTTTATTGATTTTTGCTTCTTCATGAAAAGTTCAAATATATGAAACATTTAATACGTATTGTGAATGTCTAGGCAGAAGCATGCCCTGCTGGTGTGGGAGTCTCCCAAAGTCCTTCAAGTCTCCTAGCTTTTGGGCAAGCCTAAACTTTGCTCTGACCTTTTGTGACTTCCTCAGGGTCACCTTTACATCAGTTTAACTAACCTTACTTTTTAAAGAGTCTGTGATGATAGAAAAAAAACCTGTAAGTATGCAATTGCAATCTGAATGTGACTCAGGCTCCCTGAGTCATGTCAGCTGAGTTTGGATTTGTGTCTCAAATGGAAGATCCCAAATGGACTTTAGTGCTAAATATTATTACCAGAATAATTTTTAAAAATACACTGTGTACCTACTGGCATCTCAGTGGATTTAAACACATCTGAAAATGCAATGCTGTACTTAGCTTACTTCAAAGTACAATACTTCCAATTAACCCCATCAGTAAAAATTTTGATGCTAATAGAAAAATAACATTTTTTGTAATCTCACCATTTGTGAACTTGTTTTTACAGGCCACACATAAAATTGAATTCATTATGAAATGAAGACCCTCTTAACTATTAATTTTTAAAATCAATTTCCACAATTGTATGGATAAAGCTGGTTTAAACTGCGCTCAATCACGGTGACAATTTAGGCCTACTTGTTTCAAAATGCTCAGAACACAGATTATTTCTGGATCAGGGAGGTTGCTTAGATAACCATGAGAGCATATTTTTCTTGTTGAATTGTCAGTTTGGCCATCAGTGGCATGATGTCTGGGTTCCTTTTTTTGATTCTCATGATGGCATTTTCATCTTACCTAAGTTCTTCAGGAGACATAAAGGGAGAATTATACAAAACGTCACTGCAACAACAAGAATCCGCCCATCCACGTACCATTCCCTGTATAAAACATTTTAAAAAAACCATATCATGAGCACATCTTAAACATTTTCTGGTTTTCCTCACTCAGTCATCCTCTTTGATTGAACTACAGAACTATCTTTGGTCTCCTTACCCTACAAGCTCCTGCAAAAGGAGAGAAGGGGCCATATCTTGGCTTTGTAGACTCATTGAGTGTCCATGGCACTGCTCTGACTCAGGTGAGTCACCCAAATATTACTCTATCATGGAGATCAGTGCGTGGGTGTGGGAGGCAGAACCACCACCTCTGTAACCTGGTTTTAGCCACCCTGCCAGGACAATGAAAGATCACACAAAGGGCCTTAGAGCACAGTGGGGCTGGGGGCCACCAGGAGGCATTTGCCAAACCACCCAGGCATGTGACCAGAGCAGCAAACCAGGCTCCAGCAGACTGGCATGCACTAACTAGCCCAAGTCTGCACCACCTCTACCCAAAGTGCTTTGCATCCTACTGCAAAGAAAGAGGAGAATCTGTATTTTTGGATTCCAGCAGGCGCAGTGCTAGTGATGTTCTGTATGACCTATATCCATTGCTTGGTCCAGTATAGTAGGAAAGCCTGAAGAATGGAACCTCCATCACATTCTCCTACACTGCAGCACACCATGTAAACCAGTGCAAGGGCTATTTACCAGTATAAAACAATGCCACCCCTCTACTAAAGTAGCTGGCAAATGCCAAGGAGTGATAAGGGGCAGAAATCCTAATATTATATACTGCAGTTGTCATATGCTAGTATTAAAGAATTTCACTCTGTGGACATTGTTTCAGGGGCAAAATAATGTAAGAGGCTGAGAACTCAGGGAAACACATTAACTTGCATTGTTCCCCATACTTCAAGTGTTGCCTAACTCTGTAAAATATTGGATTCTATGATAAGAGTTTTGTATATAACAAAATTCTTCATGAAAAGCTGGTGTGCAAAAAGGGCAACTAAAGTTTTCATTTCCAATCCTTCTTCTCCTTACCGAATTTCTCTTGTCTTTTATTAACCCCCTGAGATATTCCTGTGAAAATCTACTTTGACAAGCCTAAAGGGTATCCAATACTTCAGAGCTTTTGTAAACATATGCTTAAACTTTACTCTACAATGTTAAATTCTACAGTCTAAGTACTAGAACTAATTTAACTTACGAAAAAGTTTCTTCTTTTCCCATTAGAAATTTTATGGCAGAAGGCAGCTCATTTTTGACTATGAAGAGATAGCTCAACATTGCTGGAGGAAGAAGAGGATAGTTTTAGAAAACATGTAAAATAGTTTGTGGAACAAGTACCGAGAAGCATCCTTAACCTTTTCCCACGTCAGTGTCTGATGACAGAAGATGCCAAATCATGACTGACTGCAAATTGCTGATCACTCAGTAACGCAGCATGTTTAAAGGGCTACATGCAAAATGGTAGCCACAACTATATCGAGGAGCATGAAGATCCCTGGATGTCATGGAGAGAAGGAACCTGACTTGTTTGTAGCTGTAAAATTATTGAGATATTGCTGGGCTTTGTTTTTCAATATTCCTTATTCCCTTTACCTCCAACATTCTGAAGAGATGTAGATCCAAAGACAATCATTTTCCCTGGGGTACCAAAGATCTGCTCACCAAGCTTTTCGTACACCATGCAGCCTGCATGAGAAGAAGAGGAGAAAGGTAACAAACACAGTACTGAAAGCTGTTGAGTCGAAGCACTTACGATTGCTTTTCAGCCAAGCACCCATCTGTGCAGCCAAACCTGCCCTTTGCAAGTAAATAGGGAGCTCTCTTGTAATTTCTAGGGCTGAACATTAGATAGGAATGTTTTCTTGACTTCTATAAATGTTATTGTTGGCTACCAGTCACTTCTGAAATGGAAGCTCTTAATGAGAGTATTACACCCCTTTAATGAGTCTGTCTATGCCCCAAGTGACATGTTAAGTTCTGGTATCCTCATCCCAGCATATTGAATTTTGCACCTGCAAGGAGAGTAATGCAGAAAGGCTCCTCTCCAGAAAAAGCCCGGCACAGCAGGATACACAAGTCAGCCCTGGGTGTCTGGACACACACTACTGCCATTCTGCAGTTCTGCTTGCCTTGACTGAATGATCAAATGAGGACAGCCACTGGTTTAGAGGATCATTTATGGCTTCTAATGACAAAGACTTAACTTGTGAATTCTCAATGTTGTATGTTTTTGGTAAAGCAGGCAAAGGTGTAAAATATAACTAAAATTTCTTTACAAATATCTGTCAAGCTTGTGAAACTCCTCTATTAATTGGTTTGTATTTATGTTAAATGTTTTTTCCCTTGGCTGTGATGTAGGCTGATAAAAAGACTGGGCATTGTGAGGATGGTGAGATACAGAGGGACAAAAAAAGAAATACTGTAGATGTTACAGTGGGCAGATGATTTTTAAAATGTATTCCATTATCTGGTTTTCTCTATATTACCTTACAGCTGATATTTCTGCTTTGAAGTTTGTGGGAAAAGTAAGTTTGAGCTTAAATGTACCAGCAACATAGAAAACAGGACCTAAATTTTGGGAAGTAATGGGGCACAAATGTATCCACATTGAGGCACTTGTACCTAGTTTAAATAGGCAGTTGCTGACATTGTATGTGCTATAGTGCTATAACAGTAATTATATCCGTCCAAATTGCATATTTAAATATTACAGTATTCTTGTGCACAGATTATTTTAAAATATGGCTTTAGACATTGTTAACAAGGGAAGAGGCTCTTGAACTTCAGAGCACATTGTCATTTGACATAATACTGTAGGCAACTTCTAATTTCTGTGTTTAGATAGCGTATCTGTGTTACAGCTGCACTTCTCTCTGTGAAGAGACTGTTCCTTCTTATTTTATTCTAAGAAAACTCCACCACAAAGATTATCAGGAGTTTCACACTAACCACTAATGACAAACTGTATTTCCAGGTAAGCTTCACCATAGGCAAAGATTCATTATATTTCATTTGCAATTTGATTTGTAGTGCAAAGAAACTATATGAGCTGCTCCTTATAGCTCACTGAAGATGACATTTCTGGGCAGCAGAATTCATTCTTTGTCATCAGTTTTTCTCTTTACAGTGATGATCCTCCACTGCCATGCTATAAATTCTTCAAATTCTTGTTAATTCTAGGCTTCTGACCCAAAGTGTGTCAGGCCTTCCTATTGTGTCAGCAAAGTGATAGAAAATCCATCTTACACAAAGCACCTGGCCTCATTTGAACACTTGTCACCTCTTGATTTTACACTCTACTGAATGGTGTAACAAGTTACCTGTTTCCTTTGAACACACCAACAGGAGATGTATTGAATAAATAGACAGCAGTGTGACTGAAACCAAAAGCAACCTAAAAAAGAATGGAAAATAAAGTTTACCACATGAGATGAGGTCTGACATTGCAATATTTCATGTCAAGTCATGTTCCTATTGACTCTGAGAGAATTTTTTATTCTTCTGACAATGCAAAAAGCCCCAAAATAAATATGATTCACATCCTGATTGCAGTCCCACCGTGGAGGTAAAAAACTCTGCATGTAGAGGGATGCAACCAAAACTTAGCAGAGCTGCAGAGCACAGCCTCTTAGCGAGTTACACCTCCCCATATTGAAAAAAGCAAGCATAAAGATGTTTTATCAGATAGGAATGAAGATTTATCAGAACACAGGCAAGCCAGATATGTCACTCAAAATCCATTCTAAGACCTTTTTTTTCTGGAAGCAGAGTGAAAATTTAAAGGAGAGTCCTGTATTTTAGGACTACTGTACCAAATGGAAGCATCTTTTCCCAGGACATGTTTCATATGCTACCAAAGGGGTGCCCAAATGGCTTTTTATGTGCCTCTCAGTACCCAAGGATGACAAAGATGTGGGGAGTTATAGCTTGACTGGCTTGCCTTGGGAATACAGGCTGCAACCAAAGGCTTGTACTTTGTCCAGGTAGGAATTCATGTTCCCTCATTGATGTCAGTCCTGGTCTGACATGATCCATAATTTAACTTCACACAGAAGAATCGCAGGAAGTAATGACCAAACTGTTTGTGTAGGGAACTTGCTGGCACAAATAATAATTAGTCAGTGCCGGGGGCCAAGTGCATTAAAAGCACATTTTCTCATTGCTCAATGTCTTTAATCCAAGCACCATGTGTGCCTTCCTCTCCAACACTCTGACACACAAAGACCTGATGATGTTTTCATGATGTGTGCGAAGAGAATTCAGACAATCTGTTGGCAATTCTTCCATTTATTATGACAACTACCCTCCGGACACCGAGAAAAACAAGGCTAAAATTCAAGAGAAAACAAACTGCTGCCGTAGATAGGCAGCAACACATCTTTTTCTTAGGAATACATAGAAAGAACAGAATGAGAAGCCTCCTCCCTCCACTTTTTTATTAGTTTAGACTGGAAATACTTTAGTGCCAAATAATGACTGGCTTTTATTGGGGCCAGAGGAGCGGGGAGAAACATAAAGAGGTGATAGGAGGAACTGTCCTTTTGCCAGCAAAGAATGATGGTTGACAATAACAACACGCTCTTTGTACAGCCCTAAGGATGTTTCTCCTTGAGAAGGTGGAGAAGGGAAGGAAGACTATACTGGCTGAGATCACTCTGGTCCATTTTTGACGGATTTGTTAAGCCCTGTTCCCGCCCGTGTTCCCTGCCGAGCCGTTGCGCCCCTGTCTGCCGACAGACACGGCGCTCAGCAGCTGGGGCTGACTCACTCCCAGCCCCAAATGGCTACAACTCTGCATGCCAGCATCCAGTCTGTCTTAATATTAAAAGCTTCTGTTTTTCAGGCACTGAGCTCATGGAGCCTTTGCAATGGTAAAAATAACACTCCCGAGCAGCCAGGTATTTATCTGATCTGTTGTCTTTAGCTCCCCATAGGGTTCCTACAGACACGGCATTTTCATTAGCGCTGTGTGAAAAACTTGTTTGTGCTACAACTGTGGTATGGACAGGAATATTCGTGCCAGAACCACCCCTTGGAAAGGAATGAAAATGTCCATGCCATTCGCTCTGCACAAATTCAAAACAGAGGCAGAGGAGCTTGTGCTGCAGTCCCAAAAACACTCCCCTACTTTTTATTTTGTCTGCTTTCAAAGAAGTGCTGGTAGCTACAGAAGGCAACAGCAGATGCAAAAGTTATCTTCCCCCAAAAGAATAAACTATTTAGGCCAGGGGACTGATACAGTGTTGGGAAGAACAAAGTGCTTCTGAGATGCCACTGCTATCTTCTCCCAGATGCCACATTTACCAGGTAAACTGAAACTTGTGCTGTCCCTCCCCTCTGTGAAGTCACAGGCTTTAGGGCCAGAAGACCTGTGAGGCTTATGCAGTCACAAGAATTATTTCACTGAGCATTTCTGAATGCCCAAAAGGTGCAGAGGATGGAAGAGCACAGGATTTGCTCTCAGACAGCCACCCTGCAAGCTGGTCTGCCAGCCAGACCTAAAACACTGCAGGAGTTACACTGAGGCTTCCTGACCCCTTCCAGGCACACCCAGCAGAAGTGGCTGCAGTGTGAAACTTCAGCTGTAGTCTCATACTATTCCTGATCTAACAAGCCCCTCTGCCTCAGCAAGGTTTTTCAGATCACGTGCAGTGCTAGGTAAAATGCAGGTTGAAAACTCTTTGCGCTTTGCCAGTCCATATTGCTCTGCAACATGATCCATCACTTTGGTCCTGGCTCTCCAGGATGAAACAACAAGCAGCAAAAACTGCTCCTGCCATCCCCAGGCAGTCCAGCTCATCTCTAACTTCCCACACTTTTTGTGTTATCTTTCTACAGCAAAGCTTTCTCTCCTTTTGCACACTGGAAATGATATTCTCTTCTGGTCTAGGTTGTAGCTATCAATAACACTGGGATTAAGTTCCTCCAAGTTCCTTCCCTCAGTAATTTTGCCTAGAAAATATAATGCTTTGTTATGGCGCTATTAAGCAAATAAAATGTGTCATTGCCATGTTTATTTTGCACATCTTATGCTTAGGATATCAGATCTGAATTGATCCAGATGTCCATGGCAGTGCATACTTCATACTGCAGGAGCCCAAAAGTTGTGACTGTGGAAATCAGGCTGGGTCTGCTTTGTTGGTGCCAAAAATGCTCCCTTAATTTTTCTGCATCTGCAGAATTCAGACATGGTTCATGTCAATACTGGATAAAGCAACCTAGAACCTTTCCAGAATTGTGCTACTCAAAAAAAGTGAATTTAAGATCTTTCTCATGTGCAAAAAGCAGTGAAAGTACTGTCAGGACTCCAATCACCTGCAAAGCAGAAAGGAACTAACTGTGATAGCGACAGCAGAACTATGCATTTATGGGAAAAATTAACTAAAATAAAGTGTAAGAAAAAAATCTGTCACAAATGGACTAGGTTTAATGCTGAGATTATGGCATGAGAGCAGAACATTTAAAGCAGTTCATCTTTCAAGCCCAACTACAGACACCATGTTAGGATCCCACATCTCCAGGCTTCAAAAAGAGAAGCTCAACTAGCCTGCTCAGTTAAGTCCTGCTAACTTACTTCCTTTGATCGCAGCTGGCTGCTCTATCTCATCTAAAGGCATTATAAAGCTAAAAAAAACTATTTTCCACTTTTAAATACACACAATTAATTCAATAGAGAACAATGCTGTCATTTACTGAGTGAGATCTGCACATTCATGTTTGGCAGTTTTCGTACAGTGTGTTGGTACAGATCTACACACTCGCTACTTGGGTCGAGTTCAGTCGCCAACACACCTTGCTAGAAGTTCCTCTGGTGCTCACATCACCTGTCTGATTGACATCACTTAAAAAAACCTGCTTTTTTACATCCTTTAGAACAAACACATGTCACTTAACTCTCATAAAAACTGCTGAAAGAATAAGAGGATGGGATTATTAAAAACTAAAGCACTGAGGAGAAATTGAGGCTGCTCCTTTGCTGAGAGCTTATTATAGCAGAAGAGGTGACAAGGCTGAAAAGATGTAACTTCTTTTTCTCTTCTTACAGTGATGCCTTTTCCGGTCTACCTAAAAACAGAGACCTAAGGCATCAACAGCAGTTATTGCAATCACCAGTTTGCACTCTCAGAGATGGAGCCTGGGTGGAATATTACATACAGGTTAGAGTACTGGGTAAAAAAAGCAGCAAAAATAAAATAAACTCTGTCACTCTGCTAACGAAAGAAGTAAATTACAGTCCAGCCTAGCTTAGTGACAACACAATAATGAGATCTTCTATGCTCTTAAAGTAAATGGATTAAGTCCTAGATTTTACCCAACCACAGCAAACTGTAAGCTAGCAGCATGGATCTAGCTATCCTGGCACAAAACTCCAGAGCAGATGGCTATATGTACCGCTTTGGCCATCTATTCTGTTTTATACAGGGCTCAAATAATGTATTTCCCAAAATCCTAAGAAATTACAAAAGTTCTATATCTTTAGATTTGACATTCAAGAAACAATATCTCTTTAGAGAAATCTGTAAACTCAATAACTATGTTGAATAGTTCTCAAATATTGTAAATTATTGTATTTCTTCCCTCAATGAACATTTATCATTGAAATCTGCACACAATTCCCAACTGATTTCTTAACAATCACTTTTCGAAAGGAAACATCTCATACTGAGATCCAGAATAACACTTAGTCATTCAATGGCACTGTTTCATTTTTAAACTATTAAATTCTCCTTTATAAAAAGCGCTTTTTTTTTTTCTTTTTCTGGAGTTAAGTAGTCTACCTCAGTTCTTTTCTATACTAAAATCTTGGCTGTATTTATGTTGGCTTTCAAGGACTCTCACTGAAGAAACTGTGGGAGTGAGATGAAAATATTATATGTAACATATAAAGGAATATAAATATTCTTGGTTTAAAAAACGTGTTTACTGCACCATGCTTTGAAAAAAGCTCTGGAGATTCTGTGACACAAGTAAGAACTAGGTACTAACCCACTGCAACTATTACCAGTGAATATTTTTTATGTCTATGTAGCTTGCAGAGCACAGGAAAAATCCCTGTGTAGGTCTGTAGTAAATAACGTGGACTTCATTTTCTCTAGCACAACAAGTAGTGGCTTTTTCTGCAATATTTTGACTGAAAAAAAAGTCTGAAACTTGTAGCTAATATTTTCAGGCTTGAATGCTGTACTTGATTACACATGGACTATAAATCCCCCCACTTGCTGGCAGTGCACACATTCTTTAAACACAGTGAAATTCCATGGAGATCAGCTACTCACCACATGAATACTTACAGAAAAAGGAGAATTCCTGTGTTGGCCAAGGCAAAAGCAAGACCCAAAATCCCACTGCCCATAATTGCATTGCTAAGGTTGAAGACGGACATTCCCAGTGAAGTAGTTCCTGGGATCTGGAGAAATAAAGACAGATGTGTCAGCAACAGCTTGGAACAGAGCAAGGAAATGCACCTCTGCTTCAAACCCCATGTTTTGTGATGTATCAGACATAAGTGACTGCTATGGCAATGAGTTAATAAAAATAGTTTGAAAGAGGAGAAAGCGTTGCTGAACTCTGTCACAGCTACGCTGCTCACCGCCCCATAGATTCTGTAAACTGACCTAAATGGAACAGGAAACGCTCATACTGCACTTTCAGTTTTAAACCCCCAGCTTCCACTACACCTGAGAAACATCCTGGACGTGTAATTTATGTATGGTAAAGCCATAAAGAACCACCACAACTTCCTGCCCAACAGAGGCCAAAGGACATTGCCTCAACCCAACCAATATACTTGGAGGTTTTGTTTTGGGGTTTTATTTAAGTGCTGATCCCAACCAGATCCTTCTAGAAATTGAGTTCATTTATAATTGTGTGTGCCCAGCACTTTTGAAGACTATGTCTAAAAGCCTTTCATATACACAACACACAGTTCATTTTGACAGGGAACAGAGCAATGAGAGAGACTTACATATTCATCACATTTCTTCTTCTCAAGGTGGCTGTTTGTGAGACTTCTTCTGCTTTCTCGATCCGAAATAAACTTACTGAAAGAAGTCAGAGGATTTATTTCCAGCACGTGCTTAGAAAATATGAACACATTCATTCCATAAGCAGCATGTGATTACAAAATACACTATGTATAAAAACTGTATGTGAAAAGAGGTCGAACTCGTAACCGTTCAAGAAGCCAGATTATGCCTCACTGATCCAGTGTACATTGGGCATCAATAAAGGTAACCTCAGTACAAGATCAGAATAAATGTGTATATATACAGAATATATGTATATACAAAATGTCTTTTGTGTTATTTGGGGCAGAACCAATTTTGTGGATGGGAAGGTAATTTGTTTGCAAAGAAGCTAAGAGGAGATATTTCTCCAGGGTGCTGCAGAGGCATACGTGACCAGTACCCCCCTGCACCCACACCCTGCATGTGGGGTGAGCATAACTAACCCCACTCTACAAGGCAAGCAGCCATTGTCTGTGGCTGAGTGGGTTGCACTTATTCCTTTCCCTCATTATCAGGCCCTGAAGGTCCTGTGAAACAAGTACAACAAGAAACCAAACAGACTACTTTTTGCCCTCCCTATCGACCTCGAGACTCCTGGGCATCAGCTCAGTTACTTCCTGCCTTGCCAGGCTGGATGGTCCCAGGAACATGGCACACCAAGCAGTGGTGATGACCCCTGAACAGAAGAGGAAAGCATAACAGCATCCTGGGCACTGACTGTAAAATCAAGTCCTAAGTGGGGAACTTGGGACTGCAGCTGCCACTGGCCAGAGACACCCCCCTGCCCTCCGCATCCTCCAAGGATTATGGGAGTGGCTTATATTCTTTTATATGATTTTTGAGTCAAGATTATGATTGTATATTGATACAACCAGCCATAGATTAAGATCTGACCCCACCTGCTGAGGATCCAGGTGACTAGAAATTGTAAATCAAATTGTATTATAAATTCTGTATTATGCTAATTATACATTGTACTGCATTGATTCTGTTGGTTTAAATCCTGTGTCATTCTAATAATAAGTTCTGTGCTACAGTAACCATAACACCCTGCTAAAAAGTAAACCTTTAATTGTAACTATGAATTATTGCCATCATCATTCTGCCAAGGATCCCTAAAAGATTTTACCTGTCCTCTCACTGTCAGGTGGCACTGCAAAACCCTACATTGCCACTAAAACCTTAAGTTGCCACTTAGGGTTGGTATGGCTGGAGTTAAGAGGAGGAAGATGTGACACACATGCCAGTGCTGGCTGGACAATCCTGAACCAGGCAGCTTGCTCGGCTGGTACATAGTTCTGGGCAACTGGATTTTCATGTGTCTTTCAAAACTCAATGCTGAATTCATCATACTGCAAAATGAAACACTTCTGTGCAGGGAAACATAGAATAAACAGCTTTTCTTTCTCTTTACCCTTTACTTGTTCTGTGTCCTTGATGTATCCACAATTAGGAACTTACTGTCCCCCTGTGGCAATGTTGGCATCCTTGAGATTTACAACGCTTCTGATTTGGATGAGCTGTTATTTTCTCACAGATCTTCTCTTCAGCAAACATTTCAATTTGTATAAAGCATTCTTTCAGCTTTTCATCTTTTGAAGGTTTATGCACAATTAAGTCCCTGGCATCCTTGCTAATCCACAGATGGTTCTTAGTCTGCACTGGCTAATGCCTCAGCCATCGTACACGTCACATACCTAACCAGGGGCTGTCATCAGGTGTCAGAGCCCATTTTAGCTGTAGCTACATTAAGCTGGCTCTTCTTAAATTGAAACAGACCAACAACACTGAACACAAACAGCAGCACTGCTGGTCCTTTCCCACAGTGGGAAATATCTACTGGCCAGAGATATATAGTTCAAACTGTGACTCAAGACTTTGCATCATCTCGGTACATCCAGCAGTTTTCAGGCTGGTAATAAATCCATAAACTTGTAAACACAGAGCTTGAGCAAACTTCCCTACTGCCCCAGCTGTGGCCTAATTACTACTGATATGTATGCTAGTACAGCTTCCAGGGCTATGCCAAAATCATGCAGCTATAATGCTGCTGACTTGGCTTCCCCAGCTGACACACTGGGCCTTGTGTCTTTAACATTTTGTGTTTATGCCTTAAATCTGGGCGTAGATAGGAAAATGTAGATAGTATTTTAGCTGGGCTTTTTGCAGTTTTGTCTCCTGCCCATTGGTGTGCTTTGATTTCCTTTATATCAATAAAAAAGAACTACAGACTTCACCCATATTTTTTAAATACTAACTTCAGCAACTAATTTGCTGCAAAATATAGACATGATGTCAGATTTACCAGCCCTAACACAGTTGGAATAAATGGCTGAACCTCCCTCACTGTTTTATGAAGTGAAAAGCAACCACTTCTAAGACAGACTGATCTGAAATTAGCTTTCCAAAGCTCACCTTGTAGATATTTCATTCTCATGGAATAAAACCTCCACATTCAGAGCATGTGCTTTTTCTCTTTCATGTCTGTTTAAAGCCCAACTCTTGAATGCAGGCAGCAGAGTGTGAATGGTTTGAAAAAGACATTCCAGTTCTCTCTCGAAACACCCTGCAGGCAATTTGTACAGGCAGGAGCACAGAGGAAAGTTTTGTCTCTTTTGGATTTGTAACTGCTGCTGGGAACATCTGCGGACTTTGCCTTCTTCTGTCATTTATGGGGATCATGTGTCATTTCAGATTTTTTCAAGAGTTATGATAGAAGTCACTAGTCTGCCCCAGTTCTGCCCATTCCCCTGCAGCCAGTTCCCCCTTTAATAATTAAAAAAAATAACAAATTTGTATACACTATTATTATTGCCTTCTGGTATTAAAGTTCCATGAAAATTATTGTTAAAAAGCTAATACAAAATAATGACAACACTTGAGTAACATTGCTTGAATATAAAAGTGACCACGGGACTTTCCATTAGAATACTTCTGACGGAATAAACAGCTTCTGCAAAGCTGGTATCTTCCACAGCCAACAAACAGGTTATTTCCTTCTGGATGGGACTCTGAGAGAACTAGTCTTATTTGATAAATTGTTCCTAAGTACCTTCTTCTGAGTTAGTTCTAGAGTAAAAATGAAGTGGGCTTGCTGCCCTGCTGGGCTCCTCATCCACCCTGCATTTCCCATGTGGCACAGCACTTTTCTCCATTTATGCTGTGTGATGTGTACAGGAGGGCAAAGTCAGACATGGGAATGCAGGTACTGGGATCCCAAACCATCAGGTACATGGCACTGAGCCCAGCTTTCCTATGGGGGACTTCCCAGCCCCTGTGTCCCAGCCCCAGGACAGCTTGCCCAGGCAGCTCAGCAGCAATGCCATGCAGGGGAATGTGGGCTCTGCCTGTGCTGCATTTGCTGTTACAGGCAACTTGAACTGCAGGTCCAGAGGAGAGGTCTGCCTTGGGACAAGGCTTGGTGCTGCCATACCACATGACAGACAAATTTTCCATAAATGAAAACCATTAGTGATCCTAAATGAAATAACATTAAAAAGAAAATAAAGTAGGGTGGAAGGTAATGAATTCAGCAAAACAAATCTTATCAAGATATTGCTTTTTATAATTTTTTTTTTGTTTCAGGGTGGTTTTTTTCCCTTAGAGCATATGAAAGGAAACATATTTTGGAAGACTGGCATTTCTAGGTAAACTGTGCCATGTGTCTGCTCTGCTCAATAGATGTGCTTAGAAAACAAGCATGTTCATTGTCACAGAATATTGTTATTTTTAACCTTTATGAATATGACACAAATTAAGTGAAACACCTGTTTACACCAGCCTCTCCCAGCCCTTCCAAGGATCAGAGGCCACTGTGAGAGGTACTGTGGCAATGCACCATAGGACTGTCTGTGCCATCAAAGCCTTGAGACTCCCTGACAAGCATGAAATCCATTTGCACTATTTATTGTCTTCATTTCAAAAATGCTTTACTCATCCCTGAAAGACATAACTTGTTCTTATATATTTCTGCTTAACAGCTGAGTATGAACAGACTATACAAAAGTTTTCAGATAATGAAATATCCTGGTCAAGATATAATGAGCTCATTTTTGGGATGCATGAAGCCTGGCCTGGAAACAATATCTTAATCTAATTATTTTCCTGGTTTGATTTAGTGCAAAGTAGAAACTTAGTCTTATTGATAAAGTGGTTTTACAAGGAAGATGTTTAACTATGGTTTCCAAATTTAATTTATTTAAGGACTTCAACGAGAAATGTTTGATTAAGGTGATACCCCCAAGCTAACCACTTTGGCTAAGCAGAGTTAGCCAAAAATCATTTAGCCATTTCAGATATATTTAAACATAATTAAATTAAAATGGTATTTTACAATGCCTTAAACATTTGTTAGGGAAAGCTACTTTTGCCAAGATGACAGAACTTTATCCTTAGGCAGCTTCTTAAACTGCATTCTAACTTGAGCAGTGGCAAAGATTTCCAGGGCAGGCATGAACAAGAAATGCAGAGGGAAGCTTGATCTGACTCACACTATGAAACTTGGACCAGATCTTAGCATACCTACTAACAACCTTGTTAACTGAACAAGGGGTGCTGATAACTTAGCAGCAGCTGTAAACCAAGACAGGCACTCAGACATCAGCTTCCTGAGACCATTGTCATAGTTATAGTTACAGAGCAAGTCATCTAAATACTGATTTACAATTATGCGCAGAGATGGCAAAGTTTTATAGACAGGAGATATAGTTAAAAGTCAGAAAATCCATGTCTGAGTTTCATGCAAATCTCTGAATTGACATTTTCAGAAGACATTCCCATTCAACATCTGCATACAAAGAAAAAAACCCCGCTTACCACAGCCTCTTCAAATCAACATCCCCTCCCTACATATAACTATATATTTAGGCCCAGAAAAGCCTGCAAAGCCAAAAGAACAGATAGGATTCTTCTACAATAAATATTTGGCGTTTATAGCCAGATTTGGAATCAGCTTGTGCCTGCTAAACCATCTCCAAAAGACCCTTAAAAAGTTGCTCTATATTGAGCCTGAAAAACTACGTGCTGAGAAAAAAAAATTAAAATTAAATAACAAGTGCAAAATCAAACAGGTTGAAACAACAAAAAAGTAAGTTAGTTGAAAATTACAGATCTAATCTAAAGCTCAAGTGAAATCAACAGAAAAAGTCCCACTGATTTTGACGGACTTGGGCATTTTACAAGGCCTCACATCACGTGCCAGGCAGCAAAAAAATGTGTTGTTGCCTATGCCTATTAACCTCTTACTCCATGGAAAAAAGGTGTTTGCCAAAATAGTTACAGAAAGGGACTAACCACATCCTTTCAGGATGCATACAGCACGGGTGCAGAGCAGGATATGCCTGCCTGCTCGTGATGGTGTGGAGGTGCTTGCACAGGGCAGCGGCTGTGGGTGCCTCAGGGACAGCCTCAGCCCCAGGGCAGGCTGGCAGGGCTGCACTGGAACTTGTGGTCAGTGTGAGCTGCCTTGAAACTCTTGGTTTGGACATGGAGGGGAACATGAACAAACTGGGATATACAGGGCAAAATAGTCACGCATGGGATGCAAGTAGCTGTCCCATGAGTGCCTGGGCAGAGGGCTAAGAGAACCATAACATTTCATATACTATAGCCAAGTAATAGAGCCTCCTTCTGCAGAGGAAGCAAGTTTTCAGAAAGAACAGAAAATTGTAGAATATGTTAATCTGCCCTAAGAGCCAGAACAAAAATCAGAAATTCTGCCTCTGAGTTTCTGGCCCTCTTTCCACACTCCACTTTTCTTCTTCCTTTTGCAGGCAGTCTGGATCCAACCCAAATCTTGCCACATTTACTATGCCCTAACTCCACACAGTACATTTTGACCACAGAGGACCAGGCACATACAGCACGCTCCTTCCCCACCCTCCATAAACATTCACTGACAATGAAGTGCCAGCAGTGTTTTTCCCCATAACAGTTACTGATGGCATCAGCCAAAGTGCTGGGGAGGCATAGCCAGCCCAGTATAGCCACTCCTTGTCTCAAGAATATAAATCCTCCACAGGCTCCAGGGAGTGAATTTACCACTGTCAGCCCCTAAGCTCCTCTCCTTACAACATGAACCAGCAGGAAAGCAAGCAGGTTCATACTGGAACTGTTTTGTTTTGGCAAAGTTGGAGGCGTTTTTGTCTTTCTCTTGCATTTTTTTTTTTTTACAGAAGTGGTTTGTGTTTCATTTTGGCACTTTCCTTCAAAGCAGTTGCATCAGAAAATTCCTGACCAGTTCTAATCTTCATCAGCGCAGCTGCGCTGCGGTCACAGCACCACCCACCCTGCTGGTGTCGGCCCCAGGACTTCCCCGGGGCTGGCGGTGGGGACAGGCTGGCACTCTCCTGCCCCCCTGCCACCAGCCCGGGCCCCCTGCTCTGTCCCACGGTACGGCTGGCTGGTTTTGCTACATGAATGGTGTGAGCAATGCTCGGTGCTTATTCCCACACCTGTCACCAAGATCCTTCTCCACCCACGCAGTCGCGCGTCCCATGACTGACTCTAACCTCACCTGGGAAAAAGCAGCTCTGAATTTTGTTTTAACACTAGAAAGTGAGTTTCTCATGTAGCTGGAGAGGATGCTGCCAAGAGGAAGAAAAGGCAAGAGAAGAAGATTTTAAAGATCATAAAATAGGTGGTGGCAGCCCCGCAGAAGGGAGCAGAGTGATGTGAGGGCACAGGCTTGCCGGCAGGGCTGGATCCCTATGCAGGCACTGACTGGCCCTTGCTCCACCTTGGTTTGTAATATTTGAACAGGAAGTTTGATCAAAACAGAGCTTCCTATTTTACAGCTCACAAAATACAAACAGGGTCTGTCAGCAGGTCTTTGCTATAAACTGGATGGCTCAGCACCTGTTGGAGGCTGACAGGAAGAGCTGGAGAACTGCTCTGTAGTGGAAAAGGCAGCTCCTCACAAATGACTGTAAGCTTGTAGAAAAAGCCAACAGCCTCATAATTGTATCAATAATAATAATTGTAACTAACAATTTTCACCAATATTGATGCATTTTTAAAAACTTGATCTGAGTTAGGTGTAAGACTCTGTTTTACCATTTTCTTGCCACCTCTGCCTCAAGAGAGAAAATCGCTGCCCAGTTTGTCTTGCCAAATTGCAAATGCAGACTGGAACTACATTTGCTGCCAGCCACACTGCTGTAACTCCCCAGAAGCTTGGATACACGGAGGTGGCCAGACAAGTTAAAATTGTCATATCAGAGATCAATGGTCAACTAAGAGACTTCCCCAAAGTTATGCCATCATATTGTTACTACTTCTTTGCCATGTGCAAGCAGACATCTAAAAATTTTGGCTTTTTTTGCATTATATGTTTGTGAATTTTATTAGACTAATTTGAAAGATTCAAAATGATGAATAAATTGCTACACTGTTTGCTTTATCTGCTATTGCAGCCTATGCCCAACAGATGTTACGTATGAAATTCAAATTACATCTTCAAATGGAGCATGACTTGGTAATGAATAATTCAAGACATACACTGAAAATTAGAATGCTGTTTTTAAACAGTGTGTTTCTTAGCAGAGGCAACGTCAGTGGAAAAATACTCACCTATTTATCTGGCCATTTTCCACCTCTGTGAAATCATTTGAATCATTGCTGATGTTATCATCTTCAGGGACAGTCATATTCTGCAATTCAGTCAGTTCTAATCCAGCTTTGAAAGGCATGCTGGCTGAGGAAGTGTGCCTATCCAAGTAGTTCTTCAAACACTAGTGTTTGGTTGGTATCTCGTGGGTAAACTGTAGCCACAGTGTCAGAAACCTAAATAAAGCAAAAGAAAAAAATCCAAGATGTATACCACCAACAGTAGGCAATATCACCAGGAGGAATCACTGCAATCTACGCAGGAGGGATACCCACACCCACACCAACTAAATTTGTATTGTTAGATGGGCCTCAGGTTATGACCTAAATACATTGCAGAACAGTAGTAATGTTGTATGTCTTAATGAGATCAATCTCACTAACCTTATAAATTTACCCTATCTGGCAATCAATTGCTGAAGACAGTATTTTTTTTTAACTTGTGGGCAAACTAAATCTGTTTGATTCAGGAAAAAAGATTAACCTCCCACAAATTAAGGAATAAAAAATATTTGCTTGTCCAAGTCCTAATTCAATATCTGGTGTTTGTCTTCTGTATGTTATCCATTCTTATTTAAAAATATAAAATACATATCCATGCTGATGCTAAGTGGGATAGAAAGAGGATAGAGTTATCCCAGTACTCTCTTCTGCTAATACATATATTCCAACCTGTTAAGGATTTTTGGGAAAGCAGAGGTGCAGTGGATGCTTTGTTCAAGTTTTTGGATGGTTAAACTTCTTATGAACAAGGAAAGAAACAGAAAAACCTAAATCCCTAAGCTCATGTATCACAGAAAGAAAGAGCAATGCACACCTTGTGTCAAGCAGTTATTATCCAGAGGTCAGGTGATCTCTCCTCTGATCTCTCCTCTGTGTTCCATAAAAGCACAGAGAATAACACCAAAGGCAGATCAGAGAAGTCTGCTACAGTGACATACTTCCTTATCAGCAATGCAAATCTACTGAAAGACCAATATTTTCCGGAGTCCAACCACTCCTTTGTAGCTGAGCTACAACTCCAGCGTAGTAGTGAGGCAACAGTTATGTTACTCACAAACAAGCTCCTGCACCACAACTCTCTCAATTCCCATTTTATGAATGAATTTCCTGCAGTATTGCCAAACAACTATTCAGCCTGGGGTACATGGTGAACCCTCAGATACCAGATTAATTTGGGGCTAATTTTAAATTCTCATCGCCATCAAACTGCTTGCATGCAACAAGAGGCATGAGTATCCCCAGGCTCTTGTAGGGCGAGACAGGAGGATGTAGTTCACTTGTTCAGTTATGACATCTGCCTGTTTCAAATTAAGTTTACAGAAGCCAGTACTTCTGTTTTATACCATATCCCCACCACACAGAAGATGGCTTTGCAAACGAGCAGTTTTTCCTCTGCAAATACTTTCTCAGAAATACCATTTTAAAATTTACATGTGCACTGAAGAATTCCTCAAGAGCCCACCCTGTCCAGACTTCAGGTGCCAAGTTTAAAGGCTATCCTCGAGGCTGACAGCAGGGCAGGATCTCTTCTCTTCAACTGAGGGAGCAGCTAAGCATGTGATTATGGTGGCAAACACCGCCTGGTGCAAGGGTAGAGTTTGGGGTGTGTGAGCTGGGCACCTTTCAACTCCTCTGCAAAAGAGATTTCCACTACAGATATCAGGAGAAAAATGCTCAGGTATTAAAATGTTGGCACAACAAGATATTAAAAGAAAATAAATTGATTTAGGCTGCTGATAAATAAATGCAGACTGGCAAGCAGAGGGTAGTTTTAGCATTCTGGAACAGTCTTCCTGGAAGCTGCAGGGATAAAATAGTCTACCTATTTTGGAAGAGAAGCACAATCTTTTTATAAAAGGATAAAGCCACAGGAGACGGCGACTGCTGAGGTGGCAAGGACCAAGACCACTGAATTCTGAAGTTTCTTGTGACCATGAGTTCCTAAAATAAACCATTTCTTAAGAGACCTGGCAACCTCTGTATCAGGATCTGTGTCCCCCGGCATTTTAAATCCTGTGTAAAGGTTCATCTGAGATTCAAGCAGAGAAGCTCTTCCTTTGGGCACTGTTTTGCATCATGATGCCCAGGAGGATTTTCAGAACTGCCTTGACATTGCCTGTTAATAAATTCCCCATTCAATGTTTCAAAAGCAGGTGCTGAAATTAGCAGTGGTGTGAGGTAAGCAGCGCACAGGAGAGCCGGCTGCACAGCTCACTGACGTGTGGCTCCAGCTTCGCCCTCTGCCCCGCTGCCACTGACACACTACAGCACCAGAGTGGCAGGAACACAGCTCCCTGCTTTATTCCTAAGGAATCTTGGCAGCACAAAAGTGACAAGTTTTGTCTGTTTCAACCAAAACCGTGCTTCTACAGAAAACTAACTGAATGAAGACTTTTCACAAGGGCATGTAGTGATAGGACAAGGGGAAATCGTTTTAAACTGAAAGAGGACAGGTTTAGGTTACATATTAGGAGGAAATTCTTCACTGTGAGGGTAGTGAGGCACTGGAACAGGCTGCCCAGAGAAGCTGTGGATGCCCCACCTCTGGAACTGTTCAAGGTCAGGTTGGATAGGGCTTTGTACAACCTGGTTTAGTGGAAGGTGTCCTTGCCCACAGCAGAGGGGTTGAAATGAGATGATCTTGAAGGTCTTTTCCAACCCAAACCCTTCTATGATTCTATAAGACAGAGCAAAATCCTAGAGCAAGCTGAAGCACCAGCAATCATTTCAGCAGATTCCATGTTTCTGTCAGATGAGTTGCTCCTGAAGCATCATGACAGTGGGCACATCTCTGAATATGTGTCAGGTTCTTGCTAGCACAAGAGACTTACTAAAAAAACACCAGAACAAAACTCTAAAACAAACAAAAAAAAAATCTTGAATGAAATAATGCATAGCACTTCCAAGTATGAGAAAACCTTATCTCAGTGTCAAAACACGAGGTGGGTGAGGAGAGAGTGGTGGGGTTGGGAATTGAAGTTTTCATTGTCATGGCATGAACTCATCACAGATCTTTGGCTAAGTAAAACCAACATGACCTCTGCACCTCCACCTATAAAATTAAGATGGTAATAGCAACCGTAACACTCAGTTTGTGAAGTGCTTGAAGATTCAGAGACAAAAGGCGCTACGAGTATGACACCTGCAATAAAACACTATGCAAATAAAAAAAAAAAATTGGCAATGATAACTTTATCTTCGAGATATACAGAGAAAACTCTTTGTCACTGCTAATGACTCTGGGCAATCTCCACAGTCAATGCGGTGTAGGTGGTCGCATGAATTTCATCCCCAAATCACCGAGTCTAAACTTTAAGTTCACACATGTGACAAATCCCAGAGTCCCAATAAGATCCAAAATCCCAAAGGTTAGGGTTCATATCAACTAGCCTAATTCCCTAAAAGCCAAGAGTCCACTCCAGGCCTGTCACTTGACCTCTACAGCAGAGCCTGGTGCTGCTGGTGGACAACACCCCGGACCCATGGGAGGGATCTGCAGTCACACCGAGCTGTTCCCTGCAATAGCTTTGGTCCCAAAAGGAGATTCAACGCTGGGATAGCTGAACTAAGCAAGTTGCCACCTCAGGTGTACATGCCACTAGCGCTGTGAGAAAAAAAAACAACTAAATTGCTTCAACTAATAAAAATTCACCATATGTTGATACTGAGCTATATTGGAAACAGCAGGGTAATATTTGTACTTTTATGGCCTTTTCATTCAAGAAATGTCTTAAAAGAAATGCAAATAAAAATGCTATGTTGGCAAGAGTTCTTATGCTGAGCTTTATTTTTAATTCACATTGAAAGACAGTAAATAGTCACGTGAAGAGTGACTGCAGAAATCCCAATCACCTCAGTCACTGTGCCTATTACTCTATCCAGCCTTAAACCTCTTGAAAGGAAAACTTTCAGAGACCTGCCATCAAACCTCTCTTTGAGACACACAACTAATATCATAAAGGATAACTCGGAATTTTGATGTTACTTCAAATTTTTCTACTCAGATGAGCAAGCACCCCTCCTTGAAGAAGGCAACACCCCAAGAGAAAACCAGCAAAGAGCTAATGACTCTTCAAAATGAACCTCAAGGATCTGTGTTTGATAGCTGACCCAGCTCTTCTGTTTAGTAGAAAAAGCACTGCTCTGGCCTAGCAGCTGAGCTTTCTCTTTAAACATCCCATGATATGTCTTGTAAAAGCCATTACAGATAATTTATTTTTTGTGTGCTCTGTGCAGAATATGGGAAAGATTACAACTGGTCACAACTTCAGGAGGACTATGAGATGATACAAAAAGATAAAATGAGTTTATTATTTTCAAGGACATCAAGACCTTCGCAATTTATTAAAACACTTTCCAAGAACTGTGGTCATTTTCTCTGTTGACTTGTGAAACATAAAAAAAAATCCCTGCAACCACGACAGCTTAATTCACATGCCATTTTTTTTCGTACTCTGTAAATGACACTGTTCCAAAAGTATCATCTTAAGGCACATGGCTGCTCAAAAGCTGACTTGGTATGTGAGAGGCATTTGGGTAAGTGGTCAAACTGGACAACATCTAGTCCATTTCTGAGTACGGTTTTTGCAGTGCGCCCTTTCATGGGGCACTTCATTCACTGTGCACTTCCCACAGTCAAATGGTCTCGGGGTTGGTAAATATCCAAGACACACTAAGCACATTTACTATGGAATTCAAGATAATTTGCTCAAAAGACAAAATGTGACTCAACTTTCTTCTCAAAGGGAGTTTTGCCAAGAACTCCTCTTGGTTGATTAAAAGTCATCAGAACCCTGCACCTGAGTTTCGCACAAGCTGTTTTTGTTCCTGCAAAGCCTAAGATGTGATATGTCTTTCTTTGCTCACACTTTTGAAAGTTCTTTCAAAGAAGAGCAATATGACCAGTAAGACACTATGGATATAAATAACGAAACACAGAGGCTGAAACTCTGCATATGGACTATTCACTCAAATGACAAAAAGCAAGAATAGGCTTTAAACGTAACAGTATCACACTGGGAGGCAGGGAAGCAACTATCTCCTTTTTGTTCTGCATTGGTGACACCTGACATGAGGGACACAAAGCTCCAGGCTTACTGCTCATCTAGAGAAAGGACAAAATGGAGAGATTAGAGAAGAGCCACTGAGATAACAAAGAGCTTGGAAATTAGACTGACTCACATCCACTGAGCAAACATCTGCAGTGCTTGAAATGTCATTGCCTCCAGCTCCTCAGCTCTGCCCCTCCACAGCAAGCTGCAGCCACAGGAGCAGTGGAAGGAAGCGGGTTCACCCTGGCCCCAGTGGTGTGCCAGCTGGGCCCAGGCACCACAGAGAACCAACAAGGTGCCAGCACACGCCTGTCCTGTCCACGCCACAGCGCCAGGATGAGGGCAGTGCTGCGGCCGGAAGGCCTTCCAGCTGCTGCAGCTATTTATTTGCTTGGTGTCTGCAAGCCACCCCCTCTCATCCCCAGGCTCCTCTCTCTCACAGCCCCCACGGCATGTGGGATGGAAACAGTTAAAAGATAAGATAGGGGGTGGGAAAACAAGTGACAGAAGTCTTGGGAAGGAAGCTCAGGAAAGGGTGCTATAAAACAGAAGTGATGAGAACAAATGTGGATTGTCAATATTTCTCTTGGTAGTGCATGACCTTGCGCTGCAACAGGAAAATGTTCCTGCTCTGCCCCATCACTCTCCACACTGCCCCTCCATGCTGCCATAAAGAAAGGGAAGACAGTCCCAAATTAAGTCTCTACAGGCTACTCAGCTGATCAAAGGCAGGCAAATAAGAAACCATAAAATCCCAGTCTGATTCACCAAGTGATTCATTACTTTAGGCAAAACACTTAAAGATGAGCCATAAAGGAAAATGGTTTTGAGTACATTTTTGTTTTGAGCCCTTCCCAGTCAATTTACGAAAGGCATTTGGTAGAGGAATATAGTCACATTTTTTCCTAATTATATTTCTTTGTGAAATCTTCTCAACAGTCTTGGGTTTTAGAAGAGATCCCACAACGCACCACCACAAATAAATGCACTCTTGTCTTCCACAGAAAGTGGAAATGCAGTATGAGTGGGGCTTCATGGGTCACTGCAATAAAACACACTATCCAGATGTATTTCTATGGGTTAAACAGCAGCTCTGAATTTAAACAAACTTTTGTACTACAGAAGGAAGAATCCTTTGTATAAGTTCACGTGTAACTCACTTTTCCTCTGTCCCAGTTTATAAGCAATTTCTCTGCCTCAGTTTTCTTGACTGTAAGAGACTCAAAGCAATATTTACCTGATAAGCTTGGGCAAATATTGTAAGCGTTAACTGCAAAACATGAAAAAGCTGCCATTTTTCCCAAGAGCAGCTGCTCAAACTTCTTGGATTGGATTAAGGTCACAGCAGTAAGTATCCATCAGAAAGAAAACTGACTTAAGGCTTAAAATATTTAAATATTTCCACAACATTCACTTGCCTTCACAATACAAACTTTTAAGTGATGGTTATTATCGTGTAACTTGCCATGCAGATTCCAACAGAAATGAGCAAGATGCTAAAAAGAGAGAGAAGGGCACAGGAGACAGTGTCATTTCTGCTCAGTCACTACTCTTACACTGCTAAGAACAAGCTCCCAAAACAGCAAACACCAACAAAATGTAGGACAGAGACCTAGGGTGAGCAGCCTGCAAGCAGGAAGACTGAGAGAGCACCGCCTCCCCTTCCATCCTTTAAAACCCTTGTAAAAAGCAGGATTTGGGCACGAAGGACAATTGATCCTCCACTTTTTACAGCAGTCTGCAGAAAGCCTCAAACTCAGGGGATAATCCTCTTCACACGGGGTATGTGCAGCTTGGTGCTCGCTGCCAACTAGTGTCTCCCATCCTCACCCAGCCTGAAGAGCCCAGTCGGTCCAACTACAGCATAAATAGTCTCGAGTGACAAGACAGAGGATGCTGCAGTGTGCTCCAGTGAAGTGCTCTCTCTATGGTGCCTCTTAAAAAGAAAAAAACCTGACCTTCCAAAAAGGCAAAGTCAAAGAGGAGTCATTCAGTACGACAGTGAAGCAGATCCCATTTTAGTCAGTGAATTTCCACCGAGCCTCAGCAGAAGGCCTCTGCTTACCAGCAATATGGCAGTTCTGAGATTTCATGCAGGTTTTGCAAAGCGGATTTCAGCGCCATTTCGGCAGGGGCTCCTAGCCTGGAAAGGGCAGTTATTGATACCTATAACCTTCAGCAACAGATGGAATTTCCTTTTAGAGGCTTTTTAAAAGAAGTTGGTGTTTTGGTAGCAAATGAAGTAAAATTTAGATGGAGGATGCTGTTTCTTTCTCCCTCTGTAGCTGTTTTTTCTTCTGATCTGTGAAGCTTAGACTCAGAATCTAGGGAAATTTTGCTTTTGTTTTTTATTCCTGCAATATATTCTATCAATCAACACTATCTTTTTCTTACACTTTGCTTTTAGAACAATGTCTCTTGTATGTTATTTTGCCTTTCAAGCACATGTAAAAGCCAAACAAACCTGAAGGTGAATGAAGCACAATACAGGTTCCTATTTATAATTTGGACTAGAGGTTGGTAGAAATGCCCCACATCGGTCTGTGATTTTGAATAGCCTACGGACATGAATTCAGCCGGTGGCACAAGGAAACTATAGCTTCTCCTTCCAAAAAACCAGCTGCCAGATCCAGGGTTTATTTCAGTCCTTTCAATGTCACATGAACAAAGCACGGCTTTACACACCTCATCTTCTCCTCTCGAAAACGGAACAGACACAACACATCCTAGCTACAGGTTGCATTACGAACTCCGCAAAACAATGGAACAAGTCCCCCGCCACAAGAGCGAGCTGGGCGCACACACACGTGAGCCAAAGCACCCCCGGGCATTCGCTCGGGCCTCTTTTTGTTCTCGCCTTTGCTCGCTAAAGGCGACCACCTCAGCTGTTACTATGTATTTACGGGCACCACGCACACGCGTGCGCGCCGTGGGCCCAGCCTGCATTTTCCGAATACCGTAAAACTTGCATGGACCCCATGGCCGTGCTGGGTTTAAGGGAAAGGCAGGAACGTTCCCCGGGCACGCTACACCGCGGCCGCGCACCCTGCGGGGGCTGCGGCACCCACGACCCGGCCGTCATAAGGGGCAAACTCATTTATTATTACTATTTTTTTTTTCGCTGCCAGCTAAAGCCCGTAGCCGCGGACTGCCAGGTTTTTCTTTCTGCGGGTTTTGTTTGTTTGTTTGTGGGTTTTTTCCATGCCCGCCTCAGCAGTCGGCGAGGGCAGCATCGTCCCCGCCGCCGGCGCGGCAGCGCGCCCGAGCCGCGGGGAGATGCCGCATGGCCGCCCCGTCCCCACGTCCCCTGCGCCCCGCCGGGCTCCCCCAGCCCCGCCCGGCCCGCTGCGTGCATTTTTAGGGTTTGCACTGGGCAGCACCGGGGCGAGCAGACGCGTTTGACGGGGGATGGGGGCAGGGTTGCGCAGACGGCGGGGACAAAGCGCGGGCGGCGGCGGGCTCCGGGCTCCAGGCTCCGGCCCGCGCTGCGCGGCCGCGGCGCGCAGACAAAGGGTGCGCGGGGAGCCGCGGCCCCATCCCTCCGACTGCGTTAGCTGCTGCTGCTGCCTACCTTCCCCAGGAGCCGCCGAGACCCTCTGAGAAGAGATCGACCTTTTCCGCCGGGATCCGGCTGGAGAGCCCCGACAAATAATTATANGTAAAAAAATAAAGGAAAAAAAAAAAAAAAAAAATAAATAAAAAAAAAAAAAAAAAAAAAAAAAAGAAAAAAAAAAAAGAAGAAGAAAAAGGGGCGAGCAGGGGGAAAGAAATTAGCCGGCGAGACGAAGGCGAGAAAGATGCCCTTCCTCCTCCCGCCGCTGGGTGCGTGCATGTGGGGATGGGCGGGCTGGCGGGAGCNCGGGCGCTCCGCGGGCCGCCGCTCACACGGCAGGGGACACACGGGCCCCCGACACGCCCAACTCCCCGGCCGCACGAACGTTCAGCACCTTTCTTTGTTTTTTTAAGAAAACCTAATTTTTTACTCTTTTTACAGCAGACAATTTTTCTCTCTTTTTTCGCGGCACGGTTGGCCACAGGAGAACCCCTCCGGGCAGGCAGGCTGGATTTTTGTGGCTTGAAATGGCTACGGAAAACCTGGGATTATTGTGTTAGCCGATTTCCTGTTTTGTCGTGCAAAATATATATGCTGAAAATCCTGCCGTTTGTGCAAGAGGTCAGAGCATTTCCTGCTGGGGCACGACGCTTTCCTCAAAATGAACGAGGAATTCAATGCACAAATGATTTGCAGGAGCTTGTTATTTCCATACTAATATCTAGAAAGCATTGTATGAGATTTTTGGCTTGGAAAAAACTTTTCAAGAACTAACCTGAAGCAAGATGGTATTGCAGCTCTCCTTGGCTCCCCCCCTGCAGAACACATGACTTGCATGGGATATCACAAGGCAAAGAATGAAAGGGTGATGGAGCCTGTGGGTTTGGGCGCAGTTTGCCTGGCCACCCATGGAGGGTAATGGCTTCTGGGAAGTTTTCATGGCAACTCTTTGTGAAGCTTCTTGAGGTGCTTGCTCTGGAATTTCCACTACTGGGTCTCCTAAATGTCAGGCCAAAAAGGCAGATGACACACATGAAGAACTGTGGTTTTCAAATTACTGACTTTGCATATACAAATTGAATTCCTGCTTTGGTGCTTTCACCACTTTTTTTTTTTTTNTCCCTTTTTTTTTTTTTTTTTTTTTTTTTTTTTTTTTTTTTTTTTTTTTCCCCAACAGGGCAGTTCACAGCATCATGGAACAGTTTGGGTTGGAAGGACCTTTAAAGGTCATCTAGTCCAACCCCTGGCAACAAACAGGGGACATCCTCAACTACATCAAATTGCTCAGAGCTCCATTCATCCTGACTTTCAATGTTTTCAGTGATGGAGCATCCACTGCCCCTTTGGGCAACCTCTTCCAGTGTTTCATCACCCTCTTTTTCCTTACATCTGATCTAAATTGATCCTTCTAGAACCTTCAACCCTTGTCCTATTGCAACAGGCCCTGCTAAAAAGTTTGTCACTCTCTTTCCTATAGGCCCCCTTTAGGTACTGAAAAGCCACAATAAGGTCTCCTTGGAGCCTTCTTTTCCCCAGGCTGAACAACACCAACTCTTTCAGCCTTTTCTCATAGGAGAGGTGCTCCATACCTATGATCATCATTATGGCCCTACTGCTCCAACAGCCCCATTTGTCTCCTGTGCTGAGGACCCCAGAGCCTCTGAATGTGAAGTGCTGTGCAAACAACAATTTAATTAACACCTATTGCACCCTGCTAGGACAAGAGCCATATCATCCCAGTATTGAGAGTGAAGCCTGAGGAAGAGCTAGCAGAACAAGGGCACTAAGGCAAGGGCTGATCTTTCAGCCTTACTCATGTGATTAAACCTCCCACACCAGAATCATATGCAGTTCCAGAGAAATTTAAGACTGACAAAAGATGTGGAACTAGATTCCAAGTCAGAGGCTTCACTGCCCACCCAGCCCGCAGTGCAAGGTACCATGCCTGAAAGCAGAGAAGAAGATATTTGCAATTCAGTCTGGCTCAATTAGACTTACATATGGCAAACTGAAAATCAGTCTCTCCCCCAGATTATTGAATAAAAATGTGTATTATATAGTGGATGGGGTCAGGTGGTGTTTCTATAGGGAATAAGAGGAAACTACTTTGTTTAAAACAAAACAGGTATCAGGCTATCAGGTGAATGATAATTGATTTGATGTGTTCTGCTACCTCCTTTCCTTTTATGATTTTAAAGGCAAAATATTTGATTCTTACCTTGCCATGTGCATTCTTAGAATGGAAGTAATTATTTTTCATAGAATTTAAAAAAAAATCTTTTTAATATATCTTAACACAGCTCCACAGAAATGATAGCGCTTTTCAGGAATGGAAACTATTTTACTTTGCATTTTTAGTATTTCAGATTTCTCCACTCTCCCTCTCACTATCTCTTTGGTTCTTTATCACTGTTGGTTCTGTTTGCCTTCTTATACTGTGGAACTTCGATGCTTGTGGCAAGGATATTCTAGCTCGAATTTTATGGTTTCTTGTAAGCTTTTTTTCAACAAGTTTTCATGACAGTCGCTCCTTATTGACCCTATTAATTCCTCCTGGGTCTTTCTCTTTATTCTTTTCACTCATTATCTCATTCCTATTTCTGGTTTAGAGATATACTACAAATATTCAGGAATTTACTGTAATATTTTTCTTTCTATTGCTCATCTTAAACTGGTATGACATGGGCATCCATCTCAGATCTCTTCTTGGATGCCTTTCAATGCTCTTTTATCTAGCCAAAATGGATCTTTTCTTTCCTCTGAAATAACCCTGAGCCTTTCTCTGTTTGTGGTATCACCATTCTCATCCTGCTTTTGTTCAGACTTGCAACTTTCAAATATCCTTTAGATTTTATTTTGCCTGCTTAAAATGAATCAACAGCCATGTTCATTTTCAGAACTACCCTCTGAAGTGCAATGTTCTTCCAGAGTCTGTAAAATTCCCGTCTGTACTGTCCTTCAAAAATTTATGCTTATTGAGTAACTTATACTTACTAATGGAAACTGCTGGTATGCAGCAAAAAAATATATCTACATAATAAATGTATCAAAAGACACCAAATACTTATTTGGTTGACTAAATCATTGCACGTGTGAACATTTAGCAATTTGCTTCATGCAGTTTCAGAATGCTGTTTGATTTGGCATGCATTTCATTGAAAAGTGGGGCTTGTTTGGCTTCTTTGTTGTCCTTTTCTTCCAAATTGCAGCAAAGCCTACCAGACATTCCAGACACCATTCTTGCACCTGAAACAAAGCTGATGACAGGGTGTCATTAATTTTGTATGATTATCCGTTCAACTATTTTACCCTTGGGCTGATACATGGCTACAGCCCAGGGGACGGAGTTGCTGGAGTTGGAGGTGGCTGTGCCTGGGGGAGAGGAATTCACGGCTGATGTGATGAGCCTGACAGGTGGAGCTGGAGGTGCTTACAGAGTTCTCTTCACCTCTATTTTAGTACAGCCGTCATTGGCACGCTTGAACTTAGGTGTTAGTACTTGTGTGAAAGAGAGGAGAATAAAAGAGAGCAGATCAGAAGTGTAAAGCCAGCTGAAGGAGAAAATCCTGTGAGAAGGTGCTTGCTGCCAGAAAGTGACCTTGAACACCTTTGAAGTCTCTGACTGCTGTTCGAGAATAGTGATGAAGCAAAGGGTGTAAGCAATGGCTATTTTTGTGCTTGAGTACTACATCTAAATCAGGTTAAACTGAAATGCATACAGAATTTAGTTACCTTTTTTTCTTTGTTTTTTTGGAGAGAGGAATTTTTGTCCATTTGCTGCAGAGAGCCAACAAGCTTAGGTTTGATAACAGTGTCTTAGCCATGGGGCTGCTCAGAGGAGGGGCCAGTTCTGGTCCTCTTAAAGGAAGTAATTATACAGGGAGATCCCTTTCCCACCAAAGCTTCACAGAGACTGTAGGCTCAAGAAGTCTTGGAGATGTGCTGCATGGACAAACAAAATACTGGTACCTGCTTGGGCTGAGTGTGGTTCGAGCCCAAACATACCATGGGGCTTGCTGAGGTGGGTGAAGTCTTTCAGGGTGGAACAGCAAACTATTGACTGCACAGTACAAATTTATGCTTGGAAATAAAGCAAATGTTTCAACAAGTATCTATGGATTCTCTAGTCTGCCATTCCAGGATTTGCTAGCAAACAAAAATAAAGGTTTCAGGGATATCTACCACCATGTTAAAAGCCTTCTGGTGCTAGCAGGGTCCTGACACTGGGTCTGTGACATTAGCAGAGGAGGATACTTTGCCTAGCAGTTGAGCAAGGAAGATCATTCACTACGATGCATAATGTATGATCTGTACATGACTGGTCTTGCGTGATACTCTGAAAGGAACTGCCCACACTTGTCACAGATTTCGTGAACACTGATAGCATCAACTGTGTTTAAACATGTTTTCAGCCGCCTCCAACTCTGCATGTTGAGACAATCAGTTTTCTAGAGCTGTGAAATCTTGCGTGCATGTCTGTAATGCTGTGACCATGAGATGTTATCACTCGTTGGTTTCCTGGCCAAAGTATGGTATACAACTGAGGATGAGTAATCCTGGTTTAACAGGACTTGTCCTCTGCTCTTCCTCTTTAGACTCAGGAATTCATGCAACGAACCAGGTAGTTGAGCTTTTTCTCTTTAACTCCTGATCATCTGCTCTAACTCTTTTCTTTGGTCAGAACAAGTGTTTTAATGGGATGCAAAGTTTTCAAACTTTTTGCATGAGGCTAGGGAAATAGCAGTGGATAAAATGAAAGAGATTTACAAATATGATAGATGCCTGCAGTTATAATAAAAGCTTCATTTAAACATATTTTAAAAGTAGATGTAAGAAAATGCTCCTTTATTTACTTGCCTTTGCTTCTTGATGTCAGTTTATAGCACTATAGACCAGTTTATATGGTCTGAGTAGACCATAAAACTTTAACCTTTTTGAAATGAGTAAATTCAGACTTCATGGTGACCAGGATGCTGAGTTGTGTGACAACATAAAGATGAGATCCTTTCTTCTTTTCCCCAGAAAAGACTGGGGTTTGCTGTTCCATTTTTATATAGAGTAACTTAGCATTTTGAGGATAATATATCTGACATGTCATGTTGTCAGAAATTGTCCTGGCAATCTGCAACTCCTAGCCCCAGCATATACAGGATAACTATTGAGAATGTGATATGTCTAGAAACATGAGAGAATTCATAACTGTTGTGAATTAAATTATACTAAAAATACTTAGTTATATATTGGATTAAATTATACTAAATATAATTCATTTAATTTAGGGCTGGCCTGCTAGTGCAGAGCCCAGTAATGGAATTATCCTCTGTTAAAGAAGATAGATTAAAAGATACAGACAGATAGATAGATAGATAGATACAGGTATAGATATAGATTAGATATAGATATAGATAGATATAGATATTTAAAAGAAAAAAATTAAAACTTACTTAAGAATTTAGGTGACAAATATTATATATCTAAATCCATTACATTAATTAAAAGCTTTTGAAGTTGATGAGCATGTCTCGCTACTGCTTAAATCCATAAGTGTTGAGGGAAATCAGTATATTTAGAAAGCAGAATGCTTGTTTACCTGACTATGTGTGAAATTAGATGCTGACTTTAAGTATCCAGGTTGTACATATTGATCTTAGTGTAACCCTGCAGAAATGTGATTGTTGACCTCATGGTATCATGAAACATCATGGCATAGGAGAATTTGGAAAAAATGAATGATTTTTTTTTGGCAATTCCCATCTAATAAGATTTTCAGGATGGTGGAAAAATGATGAATTCTTTAAATCACCACAGTAAATAAACAACAAATAAAGCTTAGATTTGCACACAAGAAATTCAGACTCAGGGAGTAGAGGACTAGGTTAAAATGAAGTCCATTAAGAACGTCTTGATGGCAAATACTTTTTAAAAGTATAAACCAAAATAAAGCTATTGATATGCCTGAGGGTATTTCAGGAAGTGTGTCTGAAATCTGACAGAAATAGCCAGTTTATTTAAAATCTGATGCTGGCAACACATCTATAAGACCAGGCAGATGCCTCATGTGGTACCCAGGACCCATCCCACACTTCTTCTGGGACTTACATTAGCTTTTGTTATTCTGTAAAATACAAAAAAATTCAATATTCATTAAACATAAATTAAAGCAGTGAAAGCAGAATTTTTCCCATCGTTTACAAGTCTTTGGGTGTTGCATATTCCATGCAAGTCCCAGATTGTGACAGTGCTATAGGCCAAGGCCATGCTACGTGCATCTGCATTCAGTGGTTATCAAATGTGCATGTCTTTAATTATGTGTTTATGGAGGAGTAAAGTTCCATAGAAAAAACATTAAACTAATAAAATTAAACAAACTCGAATTTCATGTTATAAATATAGCGAGACTTCCTGATCTGCTCAAGACTGGGAAGTTTCAAGCCCTGCTGGTGTGGCTGCTTCCCCTGAGCCTCCCATGCGGCAGGGAGCTGGTCAGCAGCAGTGGTGCCTCACAGAGAGGCTATTGAGCTCCAGCTGCAGATGAGGAGAAAAGGCAAATAGCAGACAAAAACGTCAGAGTGTGCAGCTCTATGAGCAGTCATGCTTAAACACATTCTGAGGTACCTGTGCAGTAACCTATTTCTCTCTCTGGTTTTGGGCTTCATGTAGCAGCTGTCATTACAGTAATGAAGTGATTAGATCTGCTCTGTTGCCTAATTACAAGACTAGAAATGGCATGTGTTCCTGCAATCTAGGTAAGTACTCTATATCTGAATCCTCTGGTTTCAAGGACAGTGTTTGGGAAATTATCTTTAGAGCACATAGTATTTTTTTTTGAGTTCACTTGCTTGAAGTGAGAAGTCTATCGTATTGTAGCATTATTGATTACATTAAGTACTTTGAACTTATACAGTGTTTTTCATCTAAGCATCTCTTAGTATTTTGCTACAAGGGGCAAGTATTATTAGTCCCATTGCAAATTGAAAACTTGGGGGGAAAAAAGGAGAATTCATTATTTATTTAGGATTCCCATCAAATGTTACAGCAAGACCAGATAGTTCAAGACTAGATATCCTTTTCTTTAATGCCCTCAAGAGGATGCTACAAGCAAGAGACCTTTTATTACATTTTGTTTGGATGAAAGGATCTTCCATGCAGGTCTTGGTGCTATTTTGGATACAAAATGAGACTCATCACAGTCTCCAGCTGGATACAGCACCTGCAGCTTTTATTTCCCAGAACAGTTCTACATAGTCATATTAATGATAGAAGCACAGTGTTACAAGAGAGAAAACTTCACATGTCTGCCTTAATTACTGATATTTACCTCTCTAGAGGTAGGACTGCCTTCATACCAGCTCCTGACATCTTTGGAGATGGAAAACCCAACCTGTTCCTTACCAGCATCTGTTTTATTGTCTTCCAGCAGCTGTATATTTGCCCACCTAAAATGTATTTCAACATAGTGGGCTTAAACTCCTCTCCTGTCTGGGTTTACATCCCTTAGTGTCCTACCTGGGACAGTTGGTGTGACCAGAAGTTGAACATCTGAGTGAAGACCACCTGCCTTGTCCTGCAGCCTCTTCCTAAATGACTGTGCTAGCAGAAGATGCTGTTCACTTAGCAAGGCATACAACTAAATGTGTGTGCCCTCTTACAGAAACAAGATGATCATTGTCAGTGGAACATACACAAGCATTGGCACAGGCTCTTCACACTGGAAAAGGGATTCAGCAGTTTTGATTCCCACTGCTTTCACTCATCTACAGGTCCCTCCTGTTCCACCATCTGTTTCATGTTGTGTAGTCAGAAGATGAAGAAAGCAGGTAACAGTAGCATCTTAACAAGACTGTGTCAGAGGTAAAGTGCAATAAAATTTCAGACTCATGTAAAAGCCTAATGTTGGTTTTAAAAAAATGTATCCTGAGGAAAATGATAGTAGAAAATGTTCTTCAAAGATCAGAGTGCAAAAAATGCTTTGCCAGTAGATCTGTTGAATAAAGCTCTGAGTAACCAGAAGACAAAAGATATATTACAATATGTAGGATATATAAATTTACATAATTATGTTATACCTAAAATTTAGAGATATCTAATGTATAATCTATATTAGCTGATACTACTATGGCTCTTATAAAAAATATATTTCTAAAAAATTGCTGAGAATTAGTTGTATTTCATGCAGGATCTCGACTGAAGTTTGCTAAGTATACCTAGCCCAAAATGGCCATTTGAAAACACTGTCTTCTTAAAGCCTTGACTTGACAGAAAGCCATAGCCCGATCTTGCAAATTTTGTGCATTCAGGTACTGAAGTCATATTGGAAATATTGTTATGGACTAGTGTACAAAGCCAATGTGTTTTTAGTATTACCATCATGGCTTAATGCAGATATAAAAGGAAGGCATAACTGCATTCTGCAAATGTGTTCTGAAATATTCATGTTCATCACAAATGCTACCCAGTTCAGGTTGTGGATGCTTTTCTAGAAGATTTTAGTCCAAAATTACTGTTTTTAAAAAGAGTTGTGGTACCAGTTTTGCAGAGTCCATCACACCTCTATGCATGGGCAGAGAGAGGTGGTGAGAGGCGTCCTCTTAGGAAATTTCAGTCAGTGTTAGGACTGGCCAGAAGCTTCCTGAAGATAACGAAGGCAGGGAGCTACATAAAACAAATGCTTTGCTGAAGCACTATCTGAAATTTGGCCCATAATGGGGAGTCTAGGATGTAAATAATTTCTCGGAAGTTACAAGGGCCCAGGGACAGGGAGCAGTCCATGCAGGAGTGTGCCACTAGGCTGTGGTTTCAGAGCCATCTCATTTCCTTCCAGCCAGGCTAGGGCACACATCCTGGTTAGGAACAACATCATCCCAAGCCTTGAGCTCAGATTCACAGAAGGGCCATTGCAAAGGCAGAAATGGGCAGATGGTGCCCAGGCAGCTTTGCTTCCCTGAAGCCTGAGCTAGCATTTTTAACTCATGAGAGTTGTCCACAACTTGTCTGGGACCTGGCTTCCCACTGGAAGAGTTTGGACCAGAGATTTAAATTTTTTTTTTTAATATTAAATTAATAATTTAATCTTCATGTCCTCTCCCCAGACCTGGTGCTCTAGAGTCCCTACTGCACTGCTGTTTCACCTCTGCAGAGTAGGACCCTCCCTGGGCCCCAGGCAGCCTCAGTGGGGACAGGCCATGGCAGGAGCAGCACTGGAGTGCTTGGGAGGAGAGCAGGGGCACACTGCTGTCAGATCTGCTGAGGGCTGCCTCATAACACAGGGGAGGGAATGGGCTGCTGGTGCTAACCTTGGGTAAGACTCCAAAAGGATGCTGGTTATGCTGGTCTGGAGGGAGCGTGGTAGCTTATCCCAGCTCCCTGCAGCAGTGACCACAGCCCTACAGGAGCTACACAGCTCTCTGGGTTATAAAACTGTATTTATTCCTGCATTCCAGGTAAATGGCACTGTCCTGCAATTTGCCTTGGGTTTTGCACTTTTTGGTTTTTGCACTGAAGTCTGTGGCCTAGTGCAAAGTTGAGAGTTGGGAAAATTTGGATGCCAAGTGGCAGATTTGTGACAGTAAAAAGTAGCCAAGCTGAGCCACAAACCCATCTCCTCTCTTCTTTTTTGAGACAGGACAAATCCAGTCCCACAACTCCCCTCCAAGCCATCTAATGCTTGGGGCATGCCTGGCATAGGAAATGTCAAGATTTTTATTATGGTTTTAAGAAACCCAAATCAGGACCTTAAATGAGAGAGGGATTGGACTTTGAGGCATGTCCACTGCCACAAACAAAACCAGCAGCCTGCACAACAGGGAACCAGGAAACTAAAAATATGATATATCAGAACTTGATTCACATGCATAATTCTGTTTGAAAATGTTTGGGGTTTAACAAGGGGAGTGACTGATTGTCAATTGCTGAGAACCTCACCCTGTGCTCAGTAAATGTTCTGCAAGCAGAGAGGCAGTGTCCGTAAATGATCAAGAAGCTCTTGAAGCTTACAGCATTATGCAGTTATTATAGCCTGAGCATTTTTTAAGCAGAGCAAATATTTGCTTTCAATTTCACAGCTAGCTGTTGCTGGCGACACACATGGCCTCTATGGGCACAAGCACTCACTGGCTCCTTGTTTGCCTTTTGGTTTTCTGGCAGGAGAAGGGTTTGGGGCCAACGTGTAGTATTACAAATATAAAATTATTTGCTTTTCTCTGACGTTCATCTAGTTTGAAATGGCAACTGATACTTTTCATTTAATTTCTCACGTGGATTAAACACACATTTAATTTCTCGTGTGGATTAAACAAACACATGCCACTCACTCACAACAAACACTGCTGCTCATGACTCATTAAGCTGTGCTTCCTAACCAGGTAATCAATTGCCTGAAAATGTTGCGACAACAGAGTTGATGACCTGTGTAATGTGAAAACGAGGGTAACACAACCACAGGCCGCCTTCTTCAGGCCTTTTGCACACAACAGTGCTGCATTGGGACTTCTAAAAATGGAGGGATTTTTTTCCTCATCATTTTAATCCCATGCTTGGAAAATTTTTGGATTGAAATGTATGTTTTTCCCCCTGCCCTTTTCCTTACCCTGTCTCCCTTTATTTAGGCTAACTTGCACCATAAATAACATTATGTCACATTACATAATGAGAAAGGTGGAGCATCAATGTAATTAATTAGGGACAGAAAAAACTTTCCCATTTCATTGCCTTCAGTCAGAATCTCTTTGCTAATTGAAAGATCACATTGCCAGCTCACCTGCATTGCCCCATACCCTGATCCAAATCTCATCCCAGTATGCCCTATGGACACAGGGACAGTAAGCACACCCTGTACCTTCCCTCATTTTTGTGATATTATGCAAAATCTAGGTAGTCTATGTGGGGCTGTTTGAGTATGGATACTTACTTGCATGCTTTCTTAGAGTTTTGGAATTCACACTGCATCCACATTTGAAGAATGAAATTAATTTTTTTTTAAATGACCATTTATATATATTTTTATATATAACTATTTTTATAATTATTTTATATATATAAAATTATTTTATATATAAGGAGATATATAAAAATATTATAAATAACATCTAGTGTTGAGCTGCTCTTGGAAAATATTTGTCTACTAACAAAAGTGACTTCCATCCCCCTGCATTTATCCTGTCTAAAAATACAGTGTCATACAGAATTCACTCATATTTCATTCGTGAGTCTATAATTTTCTCTAAGGATTTATTTCTTGCTGTAGAAGTGTTTATTTTCTCCTATGCCAGTGGTGCTAGTGCTTGAAGAGTTTATATTGCTGTCAGGCTGCTACAGTAAATCTTGCCCCTTTTTTGTCTACTCATCTGGATTATTCTGTGTTAGCACATAATGAGAGGTGGCAACAAACCAGGACACAATTCATGGAGATGGGGTGCACTAACACACTCTGGCAAGAAGAGGTTTGCACACTGAGTAAGGCAAACTTTTGAGCACACATGGCCATCTCTGGGTAAGATGTAGAAGCAAACTTCAAAGCTTGGCAGAAGTAGAGGGAAGCTGCTCTAAGCCAAATTGGGTGTGTGTAAGTTTGGCCACCCTGCAGTAAAGGTATCTGGTACTTGCTCAGCAAAATGGAGATATTTGATAAGTTTATCCCTTGAAGCATGGGGAGGGGTAATGTATCACCTGCCCAATGTGAGAATGGGAAGGGAGCAGTCAGTGATGTGCAGGGAAACTTAGTTTCATAGCAAACTTTGGTTTGCTGCTTCTGTTTCAGATCTATACAAGAGCTTGTATTCATGCAAATATTTTTATTTCTAATTTTTTAAAATTACACAAATTTATCTAATAAAAGGTGTAATCCCTACTTACAAAACCTGTCTTGTTTATTTCTTATACCTTTTGGCTGCAATGATGCTACATCTTTTGATACAAATGTGTGTTGAATCCAAGTTATTTTGATATATATGACAGCATATTCTCATCTTTAATTTCACATCATGCAAAGGAGACAATATGTTCTTGTGAAAAAGTTTATGGAGGGAAGACACAAAATTAAATTCTGATTCCTCTGATTTTAAAATGGACTTTTCTGAGAATATATGTTCCTCAGCTACACTGCAGTTTTTCCACAGTCCTGTTTACAATGTACAGAAATATTTTAATATTACTCCTTTGACATCTAAATTGAACAGTCTTCAGTTTATTTCTGTTTCCCCTGTATTTGGTTTTGGATATATAGATTTGTCTCTTTTCTGTTTCGTTCTTCCAGGAGATAGGTATGCACTTTTCAGACAAGTGGGAAGTGATTTATCTTTGATAGAAATATGTTATGACATATAGTGCTCTTATTGATCTATCATGCTGTTATCCTCAGATGTGCTTTCCTTGCAGAACTGTTTTCTGTGTTAAAGAAATGAGCAGCTGAAATTCTGATAATCCCAAGCTGAATCTGAATCAAGCTCATAAATCTAAATATAAAACTAATAGCAAGATGTGATCAGAGTTTGCATATGTCATCTTCATTTGCAAAATCAAATTCTGACAGGAAATTGAAAACAAGAAAATCATCTTCGAGAGGATCCTACTAACCTCTAAATTTGAGTATTTTTGTTTGTTTGTTTGTTTGTTTTTGATCCTCTTTAAGGATTAATACAATGCATCAGTATGGTGCTTCCTATGCAGGAAACTTAAGAGACAGAAAATACAAGGTCTTGTATTACATCAGAATGAAAAAAATATTTGTAACAAGAGGAGAATGAGAAGTGAATCTAAAGGAAATAGTTGTTTTTTCATAACTTTGCTACTTAGCAGCAGCAGGCAGGAATTTTCCTAATTTTTGCGAAGTGTCGGTCACTAACCACTCAGTGGGAAGGAAACACGGCAGCATTGTTCTGCGTGCTGACACAATGACTTTGCCCAGCGGATACCAGCGCCTTTGCCGGGCGCGGGAGGGGCCGGGGGAAGTTCCCGCATCCGCAGCATCGCAGCTTCGCCCTCTTGCTCCACTGGGAGCACACGGGGCCAGGTGGGACCCGCGTTTAGACAAAGCATTCACACAGCAGCAGCAAAGCATTCACACAGCAAAGCATTCACACAGCAGCCACCCTGAGTCGGCTATCTTCATCTGCCTAATTCTCCTGCTGAGAAGTCTCCATCCAAAAGTGGCCGTGGCTTCCCTGAAACATCTTCAGGTTCATTAGCTGAGAAGTTTTTTGAAACATTTACTGTGAAAGGACATCTGTGAGATATTCCTTGACTGGTGCAGCTGAAGCAATGTCTGAGAATATTTGTAAAAGCCCATTCAGATGAAAAAAAGTGGTGTGTTCAAAGGCCAAATGCCTGGAAAATGCATCCCAGTGGCACAGTTTGTTTCTGCCATGCTTGGCCTTCCTGGCTGTGCTGACGCCATGCCCTCTCTTACGGGTGCCATGTCTGATGCTGTGAAACACACGCAGGTATTTCAGCCTGGAAAACAACATGAGAATAGTTTTGCTAAGGATTCAGCAGAGTTTGTAATAGGATTAGGTATCCATAGCAGGCCCAGGAGCTGGAGTAACTCTTCTCATGCTGCAGAGATTCTCTCTGTCACTTTTCTCAGCACTTGTCCCAGTTACTTGCTTGTTTCAGTGCAAAGTTTGAGCTTTGAGAAAATTTCTTTCTTCCATTTCCAAAAAAATTCTGCATAGGAGGTCTTGAGAAAAAAAAAAAAAAAAAAAAGCTTGTTTTAGGCTCGAGTCCAAAATTACTTTAAAATAAGCATTAGTTAGTGAGACCATTTTAGCTACTTAAAGCATATACTTAATTTGGGTCCCCAGAGCCCCAAGCACTGTGCAGGGAAGACCAATTTTGCCTTTAAGTTCAGGCAAGGCTGGAGCAAGTGCTGCTCCTCTCCTCCAGCAGCATCATCGGACTTGGAGTACAGCTGCTTATGTTCCTGCAATAAAAGCTGCCTTAGGATGATAATAATGATGCTGTCAGGTTTGAAGATGGTTTCAATAATTTCCAAGCATTCTTTGTAGAAAATTTGGTTAGATGATAAGTAAAGACCATCACTGGGTTTTGGAGGGGATTTGCAGCTCTCTTTCTGTTTGTGCCTCAATTAATCCTTGTTAACTTTGTGGTTGATTTAAAGAAAGCGAAGGTAAATGTGTGACAGCTAGTACCAATAACACATGAGATCACCATTATTAAGACAATAAATTTCTTCAAAGCAAAGAATTTATCCGGTTTTGTTTCTTCCAGAAAAGTGAACAATTTGGCAGCAGCAACATGATCCAGATTATTTATTCAAAATCTAAACTTCTTGCAATTTCTCTGTTGCTATGATCATTAAAATAATTCACCCCTTCATCTGCCTTTGGTGCAGCCAATTGTAAAGAAAAATGAAAATAACCTCACATTCCATTAACATACTTTCTCACCTTGTTATTCTTTTCAATAGGCAAAGTTATCCTTCCTCAAAACACAGGCATAGTTCAGGCCTTCTATTTTGTTCCACAAAGGCTGTTTTTAAATCCCCAAGAATGAAGATAATTTCCTATGAGTCAAGGCAAATTCCTCACTTCAAATGTGAGTATCACCATCAATCTTTTGGCCAGAAAAAATACTTACTCTCTTTTCCTTCCTATCTGGTTCCTGGAAAATTGCATCATTCCTGCCATTCAAAAAAAAAATTATTTTCAGGAAGTGAAGTTTCTAACTCAAGGCCAGAACCTTGTTTACGACTTTGCAATTTTTATGAGATTCTTGTGATTCAAAATATTGTAATTGCCTGTGAGTAGAAAAGTCTACAGCATTACTGGTATGTTTTGGTACCGAGTGACAATCCTAGGATCCCTCAAAGCTATGGATCAGACTCACTACTTCCCTAAGGAAAATACATTTCATATTTGTAGCACCAGGACTCATCAGTATAAACGCTTTTTACAAAGCGAGAGAGCCCTTTTCTGGAGAGAGGCACACACATGCCCATGTGTTTGCTCTGTAGCTGCTGAGGAGAAGGAGGAATGCTCTGCCTGCAGTTTCCCTGTAAGGCTGCTGTGGGGCTGTACCAGCCATTGATGCCCAGCACATCCTGGCTGCCCTGAGACACTTGGCTGTGCCAGGAACCAGTGCTTCTTTGTTTTCCAGGATTGCTTTCCTCATTGGCACCTTGAAAACCAAGACAGGAAAAAGTTTATATATTTTTGTCTAAAAGTTAGAAACAAGTAAAGTCTGAAAAAACTTAGTCATCGCTTCGTGACTTACTTGTAAGTTACCCACTCTAAGAATCCATGTTTAAATGGTGATGTGGACATCCATGCCACACTAATAAGCTTCCTCCTTGATTTCACTGAGCGTACAAATACTGGTAATTGCTCACAGTCAGCAGGAAAGGTTCTGGCTTACAGTGATTTATTTTATTGCTTATGTTAATGTGCCAGTGGGATAGAGATAGCCTTGTGGGCACTAAGTAACAAGAGTTAAATAATGACTCAGGTTGCCCTTGGAGACTGTCAACACATACAGATTTCTCCACTATTTTTTTCACATGACTTCAAAATAATTCCAAATGATTTTGAATACTTATTAATTGAGCTGCTTTACAGGCTGGGGTGGCTGATGTTCAGTTTTTCACACTTTCTTTTATATGTACCTTATCCAGGATTATTTCCAAAAAGTCCTTTTTCCCTTTCTGTTCAGGGAAGGCAAGGACACAAACAAATAACCACAAAATCACTTTGGGATTTCTGATGTTTTGCACAGGTGTTCTTCTCATCTCCCTTTTCACTTCATAGTGAGTCTGCTTTCTCTCTTCCTCATCATTATGAAATCATTCTCTTTTCTGTTCCTCTCCAGGCCTCTTTTCTCTCCTGTGTTTCTTCTGGCTTGCTTTCTTCCCCTATGACTTGTGCTTCAGTGACTCCCACTGCCAAGTCCAAAAATGCAGTTGTTGTCTACATTTTCACTCCTGCTTGTGGGAGCCCTCAGTGACACTGACCTAATTGTGAACACGCTGGGGAGGGTGAGAAGGGGGCCTGAGGGACAAGCAGACCCCACTGTGATGGGCACTTGGCCCACAGTGGCAGCTCCCTTCCCTGTGTAGGATAACTGGCTGCTGGCAGCTCTCATTCCCAGCCTTCAACCACCATGATCAAGCAGCCCTTTTGTTAGCACATGCTTGAGTTTTTGTCTAGGACACCTTTCTCTTTTGGGCACCAGGCAGCTCAGTGGCCTGACCACCAATGTGTCTGCATCTGCCAGCTTTCCATGTCTTCCAGCTCCCTGGAAGGCTGTAGGGAAAGTGGACTCATGGCTAAAATCAACCCTGACTAATGAAAAAAATGCTCAAACTGTGAGGATTTGCAAGCCAGATCAGTGTGCAGGGCAGCAGGTAAGAATGGCCAAGCTGTAGCAGGAGGATGCAGGGAAAACTGTGCAGTCACATTTTCAGTTATGCTCTCCAATGCCAAAGGCAATCCATAGTTTAGTAACATTAATGCATCAGTTGGCTTTCATAGCCACTACCATGATATTGCAATATTTCTCACTGTTTCTTTATCACTGAGTCTTTCACATATTCTTAGTCTTTTATACTTCTATAAAACATGTCAGTCAGTTTGTCAATTTGGGTGGAAAGGACCTATGTACTTCCACTTGGAAATCTGTTCATCTTTACAGTCTATGAAAAGATGATGTGGGAAGATACAAAGCCAATGAAAAGTAGACATTTATTTGTGAGAAGAAAATAGGTGCTGAGGGTTTGTAAAACCTTGGTAAAATTGGAAAAGTGAATGGTCTTAGGTGTCTGCATTGGAGGGGAAAGGGGAAGCTACAATATATTATTCTGCAGAAGATTGAGAGAAATTAAAGAAGGAAAGATTCTGCGGAGGAACTTCTGTAGTTTATCTATGTGTTATTGAACTAAGTATAATAACTCATTGTGCACAGACAGGGAAAACATCCTTCCTGTAACTTCAGCAGGGAAAAGTCTGAGTCACATGGGCAGCTTGATTCAGATAACAACAGAACAGACAAAAACAAAAGAATCTGTAAAAGTACTTTTGATTCCATGTATTTAATTTACCCCGTATTTATAAAAATAAGGTGATAAAAGTAGTTACTCTAAGTAGTTGTTGATGTCTTTTCCAGAATGATTTTCATATTTCTTTAATGATTCTGGATGATAAAGATTGTGTCTGATTCTTTCCAACACTTACGCATGTTCAAGTAAGAAAGGAAATACTTCAGAGCTTTAGTTTTAGTGAAGCTGCTGCTAGAAAATGCAGGAGAAGACTGATGTTCCCTGGCAAACTAAAATTTGCAGGGGAGGATAACTGGATATTCTAGTAGTTAGCCATGCTCAGACATAATAACCGTCATAGGACTTCTCTACTGGGACTTGGAGATAAGCAGTGTGTTGATCCAAGATACTGATTGTTTAAATGTGTTGAGAAATTTAACCACAAGATGGAAATTGGCTCTGTTAAGTGCAGGAGTATGAAGTGCTGCATTTGACCTACCACAATGGGTGGAAATCTGTGGCAGCAAGAAAACAAAAACATTGGTTTTATGTTAAATTACAAACTTGATTTTGACATACATTGCAATTTGGATGGTGATATGGCCTGTATATTTTTGGTAGTTTATAGAAACTCACTGCAGTAATTAGGGCTGGGCCTTGGGGGAAAAAGAGGCTGTTACACTCAGGTCTTAAAATCAATTCAGTGTTCACATTAACTGTATAAGATCTGAAGTCCAGTAATCCTCACAGAGCAAGCATTTCATAGTGGATGCCTCCCCAGTCATGTCAGAAAAGCAAGCACAGATGCAAATATTTTAGGGGCATCTGTTTTCAAACCAGTCTTCTGAAGGTCTCCTGGTGGCCACTGTTTTCTGATGGGCAAAGAGGGAAACTGCTCATACTCTCTGTGGCTGCTCTTCACATCTCCACAAAGCTGAGGCTCTGCTGTGGCCTTTTTGATCCCCATCTTAGCATTTTCCTCAGTATTTTCCTCAGCCGTGGTGCTGGGACATGCTCTCTATGCCTTGCCCCCAGCAGAAACTCCTGCCAGTTTTAGTCATAGCCCAAGTCCTCTGTGGGGTTGAGCGGGGCCTTCAGGTGACAGCACCACAGGCAGCCTGAGGTGCCCAGAGGGTGATTTGTGCCACCTCTCATGAGATCTGTCTGTCCACCTGTTCTGTGTAGTCACCTGGGCTCCAGCCCCAAGGTACCTTCCACCAGTGCATTGGATCATCTCACTGCAGTGAGCAGGAAGGAACGATTTTGGAGGTTCAAGAACTGATATTTATTTTAACAAAAAGTAGATGTGTGATTGACCACATTAGCCCCAGCCCGGTAATTCCTGAGCATTTGGGAATACCCAGAGCAACTTAATCGGCTCCATTTAATTTTGCTGCAATCTGAGTTGTTTGGAGATGATGTGAAGAAGACTATCAGAGATCACAAAAAAGCTAGTTATATAAGCTACACTTCCTTTCCAGAACCCATACTGAGTTTCTACATTATTTCTAGTACCTACCCAACATATATCACCTATCAATTTATGATCTGCAATTGGAAAACTGTTTTTTTTTCTTTTTCTATATGTAAATATTAATAAAAATTAAAATTACCACTTATTTCTAATTTAAATAATATTTTCAAACATGGCTGGTTATGGCACCTGTTACTGGGATTACCTGACTGTTCTCTTATTGGAGAATATTTCTGTTCTTTCAAATGGTACCTAGCTTCAGATCATTCTCCTGACATTTGCTGTCATGAGTAACTGCAGCAGGACAATTCTTTTGTGCATGTCTGTGAAACAACAGTCAGATTAAATGATTTATTCCATTTGAGAATAAAAATCAGGGAAAAAGTATGTTTTCCTATAGTAAAATAATAAATCTATTTCCTGGAAAAGTTGCCCCTGCCATCCTCTACTGCAGGGCTTTGTGCTCAACCAAAGACTGGAGGGGCAAGGGTTGCCTGAACTGTGTGGAAGTGGCCTTCTTTGGGCTGATGAAGAGCTGGAGGGGTGGCCAGAGAACAAGAAAATAGGGCTTATAGTTACAGGGGTGGCCATAAGGAGACCAGGTGGACAGAGACTAGAAAAATCAAAGGAATATATTTCCAGCTGTGCCTGGGTAAGGAAAATGTGGATGGGCTGGGGCAGGCACATAGTCAGAAAGGTAGTGGGATGAAGGAAGGTGGCTTGCAAGAGGAACTTCAAGAGGTGATATTCCAGGAGAATTGGCAAACTCAGACAAAGGTGCAAGCAAGAGTGACCAAATTGAGAAAGAGTCACTTATGACAGCCAAAAGCAGCTGTGCAAGAAGGCAGAAGAAAATGCACGTGAAAGCAGGTGAGGTCTGGACTGTCACCTTGAAGAGACTGGAACTAGAAAGACCAAGGAAACTGATGCTTGGCACATCTACACTGGAGATGGGATGGCATGTCCACATTCCTTAAAGGAATGGAGGCTGCCTCATGGCATCTTGGTTTCTTCTGGAGCTGTAATTTGGGCATACGCTGGCAACTCTCTGCTCTGTGTCTCCAGAAATGAAACCTGGGCACACAGACTGAATGGGAACTGTGATGCCCTGCAAACAGGGATATGAGCTAAGCCACAGGGGACATGAGGACATCACCTGATACAATCCAGCTGCTGCATGAACATTTGGGGGTGAGATGGCCAGGCATGACCTTGGGGTAGGATAGATTTGGAATGGCCAGGGTGGAAGAAAGATGCAAATTTCAGGGGAACTAGAAGAAAGTAAAGGTGCCATCTGTCTCCTGAACAGACCTCACGACATTCACAAAGCTCAGCATTGCGAATAAACTTGAAGTGACAACTTAACCCTCTTTTGGAGTAAAGATTTTGTCACAGTTAGAGAGGCTCAAAGCATGGGATTCAAGACACAATCCCAATGTAATTTCAGTTCCTTTTTAAAAAATCATTGCACCATCTCATTCATCTCACAAGATGAGCAATCTTCCCATTCTTGTGAGAAATAAGATGTAGAGAAGATTGCTTCTCATATTATTTAAGTTGATAGAATTGCCTGATTGTAAAGGTAAGCTTAATTGTTCAGCTTGTCAAGCAGCATTCTAGGGGAAGGGCTTTGCACTGCTATGAAGTTCCTGTGTCATAGCAGACACCTTATGAGAATGGAACCCTTCCAGACATGATCACCCTTTAAAAATGGCTGGCTTGGTGCTTTGGGTTCTTGTTCCAAGAATGATCATCATGCAAGACCTGTTTGAAGTTATGCATCAGATGCACATAAGCAAATGCTGAAATACAAAATAAGCAAGCGGGGGACATTAAATTGTGGAGTCAAACACATGGCTGTGCCACAGTCCTTCCTCTCAGCGCTCCAGGCCCCCAGAGCTGTATGCGGATTAACACCCTCTTAAGGGCCTGCAACACTGTGAAAATGAGTAATTCCTGTTTCACAAACACGACGCTAATATGAGAACCAGAAAGGAATGAAGGCATTCATCCCTCATCAGGATGGGCTTGGGATTTTGAGCACTGTGAATACACAGAAAGCATCTTTAAAAATAATGATCAGCCACTATGAGGATTCCAGGAAAAAATACTATGCAATCTTGTAATTAATGCAACCTTAATTGAGGCATTTCCTAATTTCAGAGCATTTAACTATCCTTAAGTATTCCTTTTGTACAGTGTTTTGCTGTACACATGACGCACTGAGTTACACTCCAGCATCTCTCAACCAATTGTGAATATTTGGGACAATTATTCATATGGCATGATACAGATTTATGGAGAACCAAGAACATATGCTACACTTGGTTTATACCCAGTTTCCAAAATGAAAGCAAACCAGGCATACCAGTTTTGTAATTTTTTACGTAAGCAGTGATTCTTCTCCTGGAGATTCAAATGAAGGAAAGCAGCATAGGATTTTAGCAAGGCTCACTCACTTATTACACCTACACAAGATCTGACACATTGGGTCTTGTCTCCAGCGATGCCTTTTCCACAAAAGAAATTACTTAATGCACGTTCCTTGTAGAAGTTGATCTCTCATGCCCAGACTTGTTCTCTTTACTCTTGTAGTGTCATAAGTCGTGGATCCAGTTGTATGCCATTTCCCTCCCCCCCACCGCCCCCTCTTTCTGGAAAAGTGCTCAGTAAGTTAACTATGCTTGAAATTAAAGGTACACTCTTAGCATCATCTCTAAAGAAAATCCTCCAAATGCCTCCCCCAAGAAAAACACCACACTCCTTGCTTAGGATTATCTATTTATTTATTTCAGTTAAAACAAACATACAATGTTTCATTGAAACTGTGTTGCTGGCCCCCAGTCTAGCCAGCCAGGGTAGCTAGGCTGTTGGCCTCTACCAACAGGGCGGATATTTACATATGTACACGGATGTACCGCGGGATGCCCCAATCTGGCGGCCTAACCAGCGTTAGCGCGCCCAGGTGGTTCACGTGCTGCGTTCAGGGAATCGTAACATCCATGGTCAATTTTAGAGACAAAACAGACATGAATCTGAACAATGCTTTCTCTGGACCCAAGTGATTCCCATGTTTATTGCAACATATACATTTGTAATAAATACAATCTTAGTGTTTTGTTACACACCTTAGGCATTTAACACATTTCTTTCATCTCTGTAAGCATTACACTTTGTTGAAAAAGGCTCTTTCCTTTGACAGCTGTTAGACAGATGTACAACATGGACAACTCCTTGAAATGATGTAACAATTAGTAATGAGAGAGGAATATATACATAAATCCTGGACTCCAAACCTACATTATATACATTATACTTACAGTATATACACACATACAATTTATGTACATAGACTATCATAAATATTGAAAAATAGTTTTAGTCTTAATGGATTAATGTTTTATAAATAACATGTTACATTTATGACTGAAATATCATGGAAGACAGTAATGTCTAACTGAGGTGACAGAACAGTGGTTTAATACTGAAGCTGCTCTTTTAGGTGGTTTGTAATGTAGGTAACTTTAAACATACAGGTTTGGAAGAAAATAATAATTAAAAAAAAAAAAATAAAAAAATCACACATTGGAATTCGACCCAGCCAAGTGGAACTCAACTGTTGCAGGTGGAGACTCAGTCATCAAATTATATAACACATAATGTATAATCTGGAAATTGCTACATTCAGAGAATTAGTGACATGTACAATATACTATGAGGTGTCATCACAAAAATCTTCTTCCCTTCTGGTTGCCAAGAAGGACCGTGTAGTAACTTCTCATGACTCCTTCCTCTTCTATGGTTGATGTGAGAAAGGAGGGTATTTCTCACTTTCTTTCCTCGTTTTAAAGGGAAGCACTTCATCCCTTATGTGCTACAAATTGCTCAAAGGTAGACAACATTTTAGTCCTCTTCCACCTCTGCACATTTGTGGAGGAAGAAGAAAAGCTGCCAAAGTACTGAGGAGGCACGTGCTCAGCACTTCTGTGGAGATCAGGTAACATGGGATAGTTAGCCATGGATGTACAGTACCTGAGGCAGAGAAGTACCTACGGAGCATTAGTCAGTGCTGACTCCAGGATCATTAATTGCCAGTTGAGTACCACCGAATTAATAATACAAATAACACATGAGGAATCTAACTTGTCATTACAGTTTTACACTATAGTCTTAGTGACCAGTACTTATAGTCATGCAGAAGTATCAATACAAAATACCCGCAGTTGTTTTTCCATAGATTTTACATGGCTGGGCAGAGCTTGATAGTATCTGCCAAATGGTGACTATTATTTTATTTCCAATAAATTCTACAAGAGCAAAAAAGTCTCAGGCACTGTTTAATCAATGGATTACAGGCCTTTACTTGGTCTCTCTGACACGATGACTGAGTGGGACTTCATAAATCAGATTTTTAAAACATTGTGTCAGATAAAGACAGTTGACCACATTACCATGAGTATTTCATTAATAATCTCTGTCTAGGCTTTTGTACCCAATATTGCTGTGTTTGAGAACCTCTTGTAAGCCAAGTACGCTGTTATACAAATGTTACCTCTCTTCAACCTGGGACAAGAATGAAAGAGCAAACATGCACTAGAAACAAAATAGCTCATCACAACCATACAGCACCTGTTTCATCAGCTAGGGCTCGTTAGAAACTTATCTATTTCTGAAGCAAACATGTATGAGATGACTATCCAGCCTATGAGGTTATCTTTAATACTACTATACAGTATAAATTGGAAGAGGAATCCCAGTTGCGTGTGTGAAGAGAGTTTGTACCAAGCATGAAATATTGGTGCAGTTATTTTGTGGATTTGACTCAGAAACAGAATAGTCAAGTAATTAAAAATCCAATAATGGATGAGAAATTTGAGGAATACTGTACATTTTTTGAATATTATACAACTAGAAGACTACATTAGGACTTTTTTGTTTTCCTACAGAGTGTTTCAAGATAGATTGGATAGAAAAAAATCCCAACAAACATTGTTACAACTGACAATGGACCTTATTAATAAAGGGAACTCGAGGAGGGAGTTTTGTATTAATGGCACCATATGCTCCAGTGCCATTCAGTTTCTATCTACAAGAGGAAAAAAAACCCCAAAAAGCAAAAACCCCAAACCCTGTTTTACTCAATTGCACTACTGAGTACCTCAAGAAGGGAAATGTCAATGCCATCTTTACAATTTTAGATTACCTATGCTTTTCTTAAATGTACCCTTTTCTAAAGGGTGGATTTTTTAAAGTTTGAAAATTTGTGTTTCCACACTATTTTTGGTAACTCTGGTTACTTATGTAAGCCAGAAACGATTTTCAGGATTTTCTCTAAGGGAGTTTCATGGGAAGCATTTAGTATCAGAGAATTTTGACCTGAATTGTCTTATCTTCTGTTTTGGTTATTAGAAGCATATTAAAAATAAAATTTCTTCTAATTATGCCTCAACAGAATCATAAAGTGGAAAAGGACCCATCAGAACCACCATGTCCAACTCCTGGCCACACCCAGGGCACCCCAAGAACTACACTATGTGCCAGAGAGTGTTGTCCAAACACTTCTTGAACGCTGTCAGGCTGCTGCTGTGACCACTTCCCTGGGGAGTCTGTTCCAGTGCCCAAAAACCCTCTGGGTAAAAACACCTTTTCCTGATATCCAACCTAAACCTATCCTGACTCAGCTTCATGCCCTTTCCTTGGGTCCTGTAACGGGTGACATGAGTGAAGAGATTGAGAAAGTCAAACTAAGTTTAATTTAGGACACTAATTAAATATTTTTCTGAGCTCTTCTATGTTATTTTTTCACTCTTTTTAGAAAAATGTATCTTAAAGTCAAAATAGTGCTTTTGAGGTCCATAAGAATTTTTGGTACAAAAAAATAATAGTGTTTCTCTCTTTCTCTTGCTCTCTCATTGGTTATTTAAACACTTTGCTGTAAATTAAAGAGTTCTTTCTCACATCAAATGGTTCCATTAGGCACATTCAAGTAAAATAACAAAATATCCAAGTAACAATGACGAAAGCCAAACATGGCTTGATAAAAGTCTACAGAGAGTTCTGTCCATTCTCTGGAATGGAATAAAGTTGTCACTTCCTTCAGCCAGACACTCACGTGGTTTGATGTTAATATCCACTTCCATCATGCAGAATAGGTTCTTAAAGACAGAGTTCAGATATTCTACAATCAGAAGAACCATCAACAAAGAATCTGCCTTTTAAAGGAAGCTGAATAGCTCATTTTCGTTCTCAGTAGGTATCTGAGTGAACACTGGCATTTGAAGTGGAGTATTACAGAGATTAAACCAGGGCAGTTAATGGCCATCAGATGTAACATTCTGGGTCCAGTCTAGAATAATCAGTGTCATACACCCAGTCATCACAAGTATACCACTTAGAAAGAAGAATAAAGCCTGAAAAAGAAAACATATGAGAAGTATTTCAGATTCTACTATGACACTGTTGGTAAACCACAACATACACCTATAAATTCATGTATAGCACAAATGCCATTGCTCACAAAGGACAAAGTAAAAGAGACAAGAGATCAAGTCAATGACAAGGAGCTAAGTATCTTTCTCATACTTGAGATCCTTTCTCAAATCAAAAAGTACATTTCTTTTCAACACAGCAGACCTCACCCTCAAGTAAGAGAAGTGAATGTAGCTGCTGATACCAGTCAGGCTATGCCACTATGCTAACTTGACTCCCAGTATGCCTGAATGCATTATGAGACAGGATGTCTGTGATTAGTAAGAGCACCAAGAACAATCAAGATAACCCAAACAATTGGCAGAGATGAGCTTTTTATGGGGAAAATGATTTAAATAACTCTTAAAAGAGTATTTGAATAATGTTAAGGCTTTTAAAATATAGTTCTTAGAGTATTCTGTTGAAATCTGGTTCTTAGCAGCAACAGAATGACCCAGCTCCTGCTGAGACTGGGGGCCAGGGGCTGAGAAATCACTGAAGTGAAATGAGTCTTGTGATGGCCAGTTTCTTGGTTTTGAGTTCCAATGCAGCCCCATGCAACTACACAATATAACATTAAATGCCAATTCACTGACTATCTTCACCAGGACTTTAACATTCATAAATCATGAAGAAGATAATTAAATTTTTTGCTTTTAATTAGTAAGCAAGTGTAGGTACATGTTTGTCTATACATACCCCAATCTTTTGCACTGAGTTCATTGGTTCCTTCTTCACTAATTTGATATAAAAGGCAGAAGGAAGTATAAAGATCAGCATGGCAGCTGCAGAAGCACCTGTAGAGAAGAAGAACAAAATAAATATTCATAAATAGGTAAACATACTCTAATTAGACTGGAACTGTTTTTTTTCTGAAATGTGAAAGACTCCTTGATGTGACAAGCAAGCGCTTACCAATGAATCCAAAGATGTCTCGAATAGTAGGGACAAAGATAACAAGCAAGTTGGTAAATGCCAGAAGAGCAATGGTAATGGAACAGTGACGCCACCAGCTGAACTCCTTCCCTGCCCACAGCAGCTGGGTGATGGAACTGCGGATCTTTGGAAGGCAGAGGGGAAAAAAAAACAAAAAAACAAGGACAGTTTAGTCTTCATTTTGGAAAACAGTGATTTGTCTGAATTAGATCCTCCTTCTAAAAGTATTTTAACATCATTTTCCTGACTGCTTCAGATTTTAATAGAAGGTGAAAGATGCAAGTAGTATGGAGAAAAAAACCAAGGAAAAGTATCTGGCTTGAACAAAAATTCCAGGAAATTTTGTAACATCTAAGGATGCTGCTCAACAATATACACATAAATGGCCAGATTTTGTACATACCTTGTCCACAAGGTATGTACAAAAACTTGCTGGCTTTTGTAAGCTGATAATACAACAGTGTAAGTATTTTTATAGAGGGGCAATCTCTTTCATTTTCCCAATACAACCATACCAGGAAAACAATATAACTGAATATATTTGTATCTACTGCTTAGTAAATGTTACGTATTTACTGAATTAACAGTATAGCTATAATTTGTCAAGTTTATCAGAATAAGATTCCTTTTTCAGTCAAGAGAAAAAACTCTTCAGTTTTTAAATTAATAAACAGGAGTTGCCAAATCAGTAAATGACTGCAGCAGTACAGGTGTTAAAAAAAATTACTTACAGGGAAAATAACTACAGGTACAGTGAGGGTTACAGCCATAAGTACAGCAAGACGCACGATAAGAAGGAGAACATCAGCACCCAGATAAGCAGAGTAGGTGTGAAGCAGTTCTGGTTCAACTTTTCCTATAAAGAAAACAGTATTTTCATTAGTTTTAGTTGACATACTTCTTAAACATGTGTTTCTGCTCCAGATTCCACACAAATTTTACAGTTACATCATCAATATGAATTGAAAGCCTCAAGAGCTCCTATAAGAATGCATCCATTTTACACAGGGATGACTTGGAGGCACGGAATCTGGTTTAATCCAATTTTAATCTTATGTCTTGGGCATAATTCTATTACTGATCTCCTTGGGGTGTGCACTTCTAGAAGTACTAAAAAAAAAAAAATCAACCCAACTAACAGCGTATATTTAGAATGCTTAGTATATGCTTTCTTGTTCTATTTTTAAAATAATACTCTCAGTTTGCACATCATAAATAATTTTAAAGAAAGCAGAGAAGCAATATTCACCATAAAATGTCAAGTATCCAAAGAGAGCAGCCAATAAATACATGAGGAACATGGCAAAGAAAGACACATAGGACACACTCATCATTCTTTTACGGCTTCGGCTGTAAGAAAAAGTAACATGGTTAGTAGTAAGAAGATACTGTTTCATATTACATTTGTTTGCTTAGTGAAATTACAGATATATAACACTTACCCTTTCAGTTCTTCATAAATAGGAAGAATTGCAGGATGGCAGACAAAAGAAAATGTTAGGATCGGGACAGCATAGACAGTCTGAAAAAAACAAAGTATGTTTCTTAAGTATCTCAAGAGACATTAGAAATTTACTATACAAAATCATCAGGAGATTCTTCAGTTTTGGCCTTATTTGGTGATAAAGATCAGCTATCCTTTACAATGAAAACTTTAAAAAAAGTTAAAACAAGTTCTGGTTTTCTTAAACCCAGACCCTGAGGTACCAAATAGTCTCAAATGTCACTGAAGTCCATGCTGAGCTGAATGTATTTGCATTCAAAATCATGTTCAGCAACTCAAAGACTTAAGCCATTATATCTTGAACTTGGTATTGAATATTACATATGTGAAGATTCACCACTGTAATTGGGAGCATTCATGAGTCAAGAATTTGTGACTGGAAACAAGTTGAATATCCTATTTGCACACTTCTACAATTTTCTTAATCTTCTGCAATCTACTTTTTAAAATGCCTCGCTAACTTCTTTGAGAAAGCTTGAGAAATGCTGTGCTGAAGAATGAAAGATGTGTTTTTTGCCACTCAAACAGGCACCTCAAGCTCCTCTAATTTCTGTGTATTTGGCATGCGGAAACACCCAGTCTGCATGAGGTAAACAGTGCCCAAGTCTACTGGAACAGAAAGTCTCAACACATCCCGATTTTAAAACTAGGCAATTGCTTGAAGGAAAAATTACCTAATTTATCTGCTACATACTTAGTCTCAGTTAGATTCAACAGAGCATCTGATTTTCAGTCAGTTACCTGTGAATTGAAGATGAAATATTTTGGCTTGCACATATCATCACTTGTTATATTTTCATCTACCAAAGGCGCCACTGTTGCATTAAATAATGTCATGTTCATGATGACACTGTCCATAGGACAAGGAATCTGAAACATCTTCCAGATTACCTGGAAACAAAGCCATACATTTGATACTTTGACTAATACAAGATGTGAAAATTTTTAGAAACAGTGCTTAATTTAACTTTGAAATACAGTTTTACAAGCACTGGAAGTCTACAAGATTATACTTACAACAATCAGAAAGAAGACCATGCAAAGTAAGGAAAAGCCACTGGTATAGCCCAAGTACCCTGTGATCAAGAAAAAAAAAAAAAAAAAAAATCTAAGATGCAATAAACAAAAACACCATTCAAGTCAAAACATATTCTGCCAAGTGATCTCATTAGATTGTCATTTCCTCAGCATTAAACAGAACAAATTAATTATTCATTGACTTTCTGCTAATCCCAACTCAGATCTAAAGGTTCTGAAAGACATATTAGGGTCTATACATATAATGAGTCTGTAATGCTAAACTTTTTAACTTACAAGAAAAAGAAGTAAACTAAAAAAAATGCACAGCAACAGCTATATGAATTGTTTATTGTATACTCAGAATGACATAGGATTAATTTTAATAGCATGCAATACCAGATAACTTAGCCTTTTTCCTTCTGTTTTTACCGATTTACTTCTAGAAAATAGTAATTTGAGAGAGTAATTCACATTGAGAGTCAGTTATTACAGTTTCACTACAGGATTCTCTGAATAAACAGCCTGTTAACTGAATTATTCACCTATATCCCTGAATTACAGCCATTTCAGATAAAGCATCTGGGATGAATATACTTTTACTCCTCAGTAGCTAGAATGAATAGCCCAGAGTTAGCAGCCCTGTTCTTTGAAGGCTGTTACAGAATAGCTGGTAACAGTATTGTATTATTTCACCATTGACCAAATAAATCAAACTTTGGGATAAGAACAGAAAGTTACTGTTGAGCTTTGTTCTAAAGCCATCCTATCTGCTGTCCTTTCATTTTCCACAAATATATATCATTTAGTATATTTGTCTTGATTTGTTTTTTACTTTCTTCAAGGAGACTGACAGTAATTACCTAAATGCTAAATAGTCCCAAGAGACAAGTTTGGAGACAGCTGTTAATTCATACAGCATTTCAAAACTCAAACATTGCATCAACACATTTCCCTACAGTATTTCCAATGGGTTTTCATTCTGATTGCTCTCTACTACTTACCTAGATTTTTCAGTAGGGACAGGGGAAGAATGAGGATAACAGACACCAGCAGCACTAAATAGTCACCGTTGAGATACCATTCTCTGTAGAAAAGAAGGTAATATTTCTAAGTAATCAAGTACTTAAAAAGTTACATTTGCAGTTTAGTCTTCCCTCTTCTACAACATATGGCTCCTTAAAAAAATGCACTACCTGATGTCACAAATGACAGCATCTAATTTCCTATATGGACCTAACACCCTACAATAGCTTCTTATCTCACCCCAAACCTGCATTGTGCCTTTCCTTTAGTGTCCTTTTATAAAAAGAATGACATCTGGAAGTCAGAAAAGTAAATGATTTGTTAGAAAAAAGTTGAGTGGGCTCAATCACAGAAAAAATATAATTTTCTTCAGTGCTGGTTCCCAACTCTCCAGATGTGTTAGAATACTGCAGGGCCCCAGCAGGGTTTTTATTTTTAATGGAAATAAAATTCTGTTGGGTGCCCTGTGGGAGTTAAAGAAAAACAGGTGAGGGCTGAAGGTAAGGCAGTAGCTCAAGCCCACTGGCTGAGAAAACTCCAACAAGCACTGGGAGTAGCTTGGAGGCACATTTAGTCCCTTTCAGTAGGGAAAACATGGTAAGAACTTCAGAAGCTTTTTCCTTCAGAACATTTTTGCTACTTTTTCTGTAAGAAGCAGCAGCTATTTTTCCACAAAACATTTTTGAGCATTAGAAGACTAACATCTTTTTTGAAATACATAAAAACGAAGTCCTACAGGACCATCCTATATGCTTTAAGCATTTAAAGTAACACTAAGTTACACATTTATTCCCAAGTATTAATACTTTACATCCTGTTATGACATAATTTAACAGTATTTATTTTAAAATGGACTGTATACTATTTAGGTAAACATAATTTAATTTGGAATTTGTATATGCAAACTCAGTTGCTGAATTATAGCATTTATATGGTAATGAAGATATGGAGTAATTAACAGACTTGCTCTGGATTTACAGAGTAAATGCAAAAATGATGCAGTCATCTCTCTTTCCTCAGTTTTACCTGGGATAACTAGATGTAAAAAAGGAGGATTTTAGAAACTTCTGATGTATAGGACATTAACACCATACACCTTTTGTTGTCTTTTTTAAAATATAGTAACTTTTGGCAAATTTAAAAGAAATCACAACAAAGAAACTCCTTGCAGTTGATACAATCACAAGAACATGCACTGCTATTGTGCATACCATAGAGAGGCCATCAGGACTTTCAGATCAAGGACTTCAAAGTCTTTCCGTCCTGAAGAGTAAAGAATGGGATTGTGCAGTTTTAAAATATAGCCAAGTACTTTAGAAGTTGCTAAACAAATTTTAATCATGGAGCTAGTATTTGTAATATTGTCTCAGAATTCCAGAAGTTCTTTTACAGTAAGCATTATTTTGGGACACTTAAACAGGTAAGTGCTTACATTTTAGGCCCCAGTCTGCCAGAGTGGAATCCATGCCAATGGTAGCCACCCAGACTCCCCTAAGCAATGCATGGAGAGAGTCGGTTAAATGGGGTTCACGATTGCCAGAGCACTGAGAAAATATTTAATCAGTGTACAGCTATCTCGTGCCAGCCAACAAGAAAACATTTAAGCTACAGATCTCAATTTCTTAATTTTTTCTGCCAGATTTGCAGAGCAGCAGCTGTATCCAGTGAGATTCACAGACTTTACCTTTCCCTCTTAAATTGCAACCAGTTTTGAATTCTTTACTGAAGATGGGACAGTTAAAAATATTTGCCTCCGAGCCCCCTTCTAAATACTGGCTACTGCAGGGGCTCTCTTAAGAAATGAAAAATATGGACTTGAATTCAGCCAAAAGAGAGAAATTAACCTTTCCAGCAAAGAATTTGTAAACATAACACTACTAAGTAAATAGGGTAGGTGAAGTATTTGAGTACATTAAAAAAAAAAAAAAAAAAAGGAAAAAGATATGGCTAGCACTGTTATAAAAACAATATCTATCAGCAAGCTATATGAACATCACCAAATGGCTTGAACCCCTTGGGGAACACGGCAGAAAAATGCCTACCTTCTGAACTCAGGCTTAGGTGTAAGTTGGAGTCTTGAGCTGCTCAGCCCTCTCAAGACTGGGACACTTCAGGACAAGGCACAGAAGTACAACTCTGAAGAGTGAGATTTATAGCACTTAACTCTATCCATCTGAACTCAGGCATCTTGTTTTCACACACCCTCTCAATACAGAGTGATATGATCAACTGTTCTTAGGAGATGCACAAAAAGTGTCTAAGTCAGGTGTGCCGAACTGATCACTACAGAGGATCACCTTTCTCCATTGATTGTACCGAGACCATTGTAATGATGAACTCAAGATATGGCTAGATAAAATGAATCCTCTTTATAAAGCCAAGCAGGAAAGCCACACTGGAGTCAAAATGTCACCAGGATTAGATGGCAAAGTATCTACCACTCTAGTATTGGGCATATAAACTGTGGTTTAGGTCAATGTTTAGGCTCTGTATCTTTATGAGAACTGTTCCTTAAGACATTCCTTGCATAACTGCACCCCAGTCTTAAATTTAATCACTTGCCACAACATTAATTCTAGAAAACCAAACTAATCAGACCAAATCATTTGAATGCAGTAAGAAAATAAGAAACTAAACAAAGAAACCAACCATAATCACATTTCTCTTTCCTTATCAAGTGTATGTACTGGCTGGTACATACATTAACACTTACCTGATGTTCTTTACAGAACAGCTTTCTGCAATATGATGCGATACCTGTATTTTTCTACCCTTTCCCCAGGTCAGGATGAATCTAAATGAAGTGAAACACTCAGGGGAAGGGAAAACTTACTGTATCTCTGTCTGAATAAGAAGCTACCCTACGGTGTACCGAACGTGGTCTTCATATAAAAATATATACAGTCTCCGTATTTGTTTCTCCTAATAGTTTCTCTGATGAGGAGTTCTAACACCTACCCTGTGGTCTCTTCGATGTTCATAAATGTCTTGATGACCAATGGTAACTCATATTTCACTATGAAGAGGTAGCTTGACATAGCTGTAGGTGAATAACATCATAGATCATTACAAATATAGAATATGCCACACGATGCAAGAATCACATAACATGTTTCATAACTTCACTTGAACACAAGCAGTTAATGAACACATGTTGTGTGACAAATAAGTCTCCAAGAATAAGCAGGGAACAATTACTATTGACAGTACAGACATTTTAAGATCTTGTCCTCACCTCCAATGTTCTGCATTGTAATTGATCCAGAAGCAGCAAGTTTTCCAGCCATACCAAAAGCCTTCATTCCCAACTGCTCATACAATAAAGATCCTAAAAGAAAATACAATATCCCATTGGAAGGGTGTATTTCACAAAGATACCATGAGAAACAAATATTACATAGTTGTAGAACAATAATTTGCCATACCTCCTTCATTGGCAGTCTTCAAAAGAAGATGCACTGAATACAAAGAAAATATTGAGACAAACAGCAGGAGTATCCTGGGGAGAGAAAAACATGCAAATCTGTAATAGCCATATATGACTTATTGTAACCCTTTAAAATAAAGATGTATCAAATATAAACATTAACCATATTAAGATATTGTATGGGAAAAAAATGTAGATTCTAAGGCCAGTTAAAAGTGTTGTGAAAACCCAATTAATGCCATGTGTAGAAAGGATTTTACACTAAATTGCACTTCAGAGGCATACAAACAAATTCTAAGGTAGGCTTGAACAACGATTCTATTCAGACTAAAGTAGCATAAGCATACCAAGCGTCAGGCTATTACACTTGGCTACATTTGACAACAAATAACTTAACAAAGTATCAATGGGAATGTGTGCAGGTGGGGCAGGGAAGGTTTGCATCCTTGTAAGAAACCATTTTTCCCATCTTCCTGTCCCTGTTGAACAGTGTGTCATGCACCTATTGAACATACAGTTGAGGCTAACTACAGCTGAAGTGAAGATTATCTCTTGGTCTTAAAAGAAATCAGCTTTTCAGCTTAAACCTGTGTTAAGTCCTTATTTTTATGTAAGGATGAAATTGCAAAAGCCTTAAAGAATTGACTGGAAATTCAGACTCATTGAGAGCTGTGTTTTCAAATGGAAATACACATCTATTGTCATTAAAAAAAAAAATTCTTTCCTCAAAAGTTAACTCTTCAGATGTGCTTACATGGGAATCGCTAGCAGCTTGTTTATCTTCCCCACAGCTTTTACAGGCAATGCATATTATTTCCAGAAGCACATTTGCATCACCTAAAATTCGGATCTCTCAACAACAAATCTCTCCCACAACAAATGCACTTCCTGGAGTGGCACGCTAGGGGGGACTTCTTGGCTGCTGGAGAACACAGTGGAAAATTACAAAGCATTAAACCTCCCCCCCGCCCCCCGGTCTTTCTTATACCAATACAAGCATTTTGCTTAAAAGGAAACCTGAGAATCAGCATATCAAAAATGGCTTAAAAAGGGCAAACTTCATTTCCCAGAGTACATCTCCATTTGTGTCATTTTTAATGTTGGCAAAGTTAGAAAATGCAGCACAAAAAACTGGAAGCAAAAACATCTGAGAAGCTTCACAAATCTGTAGGAAACTTACGTTACTGTGCCATTTCACCACTAACACGTGCCCACAAATAAACCTCTCCATTTCTGGCAGGTGGAGATTAACTAGGATTTGAGTCAGCCATCGGGTAGAAACAGCACAGCTGAGATGTGCCAGGGTTACACTACTTTTAAACAGCACAGACCCTGGACCTCTCAGTCCTAACCTAGAATGGCTGCCTACAGTATAGACAAGATCAGTCAGCAAACTCATCTTGGAGCTTGTGCTGCTTCAGGCTTCCAGATCATTCTATTCATTTATTTTGTGCTGACACAAGTGACAAGTCACAGCACTTACACAAGTGCCTCCATAGTCTTCGAAGAACTTACTGCCTTAATCAACTGCATCTGGATCTGATTCTGTAACCTAGTTATTAAGGGATGTCTGTAATGCCCTCACTATCATCATCAATCCCCAGTATCATCTGTGATTAACTGCTTTCCTGCCTCAGAACTGTATGATCTACAAGTTTTGAAAGGTAACAAGCTAGTTTGTCTTTGAAACAGCACTAATGCAAATAGATCTGAATGCAGTATCTGGAAATAAAAAGCAACTAGTTTGCCTCAGCACCCAATTGTTAGATTGACAGTTTTTAACATTTTTTCCTCAGAAAAGAGGATCCCCCAAGTCTGTTCAAACAGCTAACCTTAATTTCTCTTTTTTCCTCTCTTCAGAGACATTCTAATGTGCATTATACTGATTATCTTTCATGTGCCGCAGAACATCTTTAGAGAATGAAACTGATGTATAGAGAGATGAAGTATCTCTTCTAGATTCATACTAAGTCGTTCATTCAGTTTAGCATCATCTAAGCAAAGTGAAAATCTTTGTAAAAGATTAACAAATCACCATATATTCAAAATCCTTTAGGTCAGAACTTTAAACGTTGGGAGTTTCTCCAGGAAACTTGAGCACCACCCGATACACTGTGAAACATCTGGAAGTAAATCTGACCTACTTTCTGGAAATCTGGCAGCAGAGTCAGGGAAATTTTGAACTAAACATTGCTCTTCACATGTTCTTGAACATTCAGCACATTCATCTATTTCCAGGATAAAAGCACAAAGTTCCTTTAAACATATCCATGGATACTCATTTGCAGTCAAGTCACTGATACTACACATGTGAGCTGAACTGCCTCCAACACATGAAAAATGTACTTTCCCAAGACATTTAAAAGCACTGTACATAACTGTATCCTTATGTCATTTCCAATTACATTACTGTAGTTCTGTCCTACACCTCAAAGCTTTTGCCAACGTAGACACGCCAATAAAGATATGCTGGTTATTCCACATCCCTCCCTTGCAGGCAGACAGAAATTTTTATAGGTGTAACTGAAACCATATCCCTGAATGGAGTGAAAGCATAGCAATAAAACAGACTCCTTTATTGGTTAAGTACATTGTAACTCTGTACACACAATGATGTCAGTTGAGGAGAGTGAGACCACATCCCTGATTGGGACTTGGACAATAAAACTTTCAGGGGAAGTCTATGAGTTATTCACAGAGAAACTACAGCTAAGTCAAGTAAAATCCACTGTAAAATGTTTCTGAGGGTTGCAGAACTTGCAATGAATCCGTTTAATTTTTGCAGGCTCCTCTGAACGTATCACAATCCTTAAATTTAAAACAAGCCATAAATCATAAATGCAATTCTGCACCTATGAAAATGACTGGATATTTTCTAGGGGTCATATTCTTACATCAAGTATTTCTCCATTATGAATTACACACCAGAAAGATGTTTTGTTTTTTTTTGATGAATCAAAAGATACTTACACAAAAAGAGCAATTCCAGTATTAGCCATGGCAAAAGAAAGACCAAGGATGCCACTACCCACAATAGCATTGCTCAGATTAAATACTGACATTCCGAAGGAAGTAGTACCCGGATGCTGAGGAAAGGAAGATAGGTAATAATTAATAGAAAGTTATTACTCATCTCAGAATTAAAACAAACATAAGTTTGGCAGTACGTTTGTGTCTGTTTGTTTATTTGGAACGTAATTGCTGGGTACTTACATACTGAGTTTCATATTTCTTCTTTCCAGGATTGGAGTCGAGTAAGAAATTTTGGTTTTCTGGATCAATATCCGCATAGTGGCTGCAAAACAGCATTGCATCATTATTGACTCTTACGGGCAACTTGCGTATTCACTTCCCGATCAGCATTTCCAATCCATTTCAAAGGGAAAAGGAAAGACCGATGGAATAACCCCGAAAGAACCACCCCACCTGCCACCGTGCCAGCGCGCGGAGCGTCGCGCCCGTCTCCGGCCGCAGCATCCCCGTTCTTTCCGTACGG
>VYXF01009764.1:104563-280831 GCA_013397295.1 Polioptila caerulea
GCCCCCATCCGGCGCGGTACGTCACGCGCCCCCCGCCGCCCGGCGGGGCGGGCCCGGTCCCGGGCGCGGTGCGCTGCGGCGCCTTCCCGCGCAGCCCCCCGGGCGGACAGGGGCGGCGGCGGCGCACCTGCTTCCGCGGGAGCGGCGATGGAACGGCCCCGGGGCGCAGCTCGGGGCGTTCTGGGCTGCAGCCGGCTCTGCCCTGCGCACCTGTCGGTGCAGGGCGCCCGCCTTTACCCCGTCTGCGAACGCGGCGGAGCGCGACTTGGGGTGCTTGTGGCGGTGAGGGGTGGCAAGGTCACCCCAGGAGTGCCAGTCCACGGCGTTTTCGGTCCTCTGAAAGTCTGACTGCACAACCGGCAATTTGCAAAGGCTTCGGCAACCTGACGGGTTAAATCGAAAGGCTGCATCGCTCGCCTTCGCAGCGCAATCACAGCGATACATAAATTAGCACTACTGCGGGGAAGACAGGGCACAATCTTTTTCCAGTGGGAATGGTGAATGCCCGGTGCCTTTTTCAGTCAATCCCATTCTTCGGGTGTCAGCAGTTCTGTGAAACAGTGTACATGACAGAGGTCAAGGTGACCTGTTTGTTGTGGGTTTTGCCAGTGTAGCAACAGACATAATGACGTATTCGTAACGTTTTTAGGACTGTAGCATCCATTTCAAGGCAAGCGCACAGATTCGGTGCATGGTAGAGTGTCCCACATGCGCCTGACAAATACAGCTACCATCTTTGTAGATGTGATCTGGTTGTCGTGAACAGTACAGCTTTAAAAAAGTTTAAACCAGATTTTTTAGCAAAATAAAAGTTTAACTCTACAAGTGCTTGATTTTTTTTTTCCTAGAACTGTTCTCATTTTATACAGAAAACGATGAGGCTTTGTTGCTCATTTATGAGAGGAAAGATTGGTAAAATGCATCCAGGAAGAAAAATTGCTGTATTATTGTTCCATTATTGGAACTCTGCAACATGCGAGTGCAATCTGCACTGCTCCAGAATATTCAGTCTTTAAAATTTTAACCATGGACGTTTGCTGGTTCAAATGATCTGTTTTTTTCAAGTGGCTTTAAGTAATGCCTCACTGATTGAATTATAATTTTCCTGACTTTATAATTGCCAAGAATGTCCTTGGCAAAACATACATAGAATGTGTTTCATCCAATTTTGAAATGTATTTTGTAATCGGAATAATAAAAGTTAATATTCATCAGTTCCTCCCACCATAGTTTCAACGATTCATTTGTTTTCATTGTCATGCTTTTCTTTCTCTCTTTTTTAAAGTGTTCTTTTGTTCTTTTTTCCCTTTTCCTTTGTTTCCATCCTCCTTATCCCTAAGTCAGCCTCATTTTTATACCTTCCATTTGTATGCTTTTTATTTTGTTATTTTGTGTGCCTTTACACATTGGAAGCTTCCTTACAAAGTTTAAGTATTTAGGATAGTTAAGAATGGACTTTTAGCTTTTAATCTGGAGATTATGTTCCTGCTTTATGTTTTAAGATTATTGTAAAAGAAACAGTAAGTTAGTTGCTAGTTAGGTGTTGTAAAAATTGAATTGTGCTCAGTGACACAGGTAGAAATTAACTAGAGTTTTCAATTTATTACATGGGGAGATAATGGAGGTTTTGTAGCTGAAGAACTATCTGCTGTGTGCTTCTAAATGTCAGTTTGCTGTGGAGAGCTATCTATAGATTCACACCTTACTGCAACATCACCTGTCATTCTTCATCCTGGAATGGTTTCTTTTAAAATGTGATTATTTGTTTTTATATTTAGAAAAAGAACAAAAGAACTATCTTGCAAGTGCTTTTTTTTTTTTTTTTTTTTTTTCCCTCATGTNAAAATGTGATTATTTGTTTTTATATTTAGAAAAAGAACAAAAGAACTATCTTGCAAGTGCTTTTTTTTATTTTTTTTTTTTTTCCCTCATGTTTTAGCAAATAAAAGGCCCTTATAATATGGAAGGGTTTTTTTCCATACTATTTCTCCCTACATATATAAATAAATCTTGAGAGATACCATGAAACTATCTGTAACACACACCCAGTGGAGTAATTTATGTTTATGGTATGCTTGGAAAAGTTATGTGTACCGTAATACTGTAAAAGTCAAGTCCATTCACAGGGTTTTAGATGATACTTCCTAAATTGCCCAGAGGATATCTAATGAAATATGTAATATGTCAAAGCACTCTCTACTAGTAGCTACATAACATTTATTTTGTCTGTGCCTAGTATGAATAATATAAAAATCCCAACAGAGTAGGGATCTGCATCAGGTGAAATCCTCAGTACTACCAAGAGACTGGGCAAAGATGGCAATTGAGAACAGTAACAGAGACCTGAGAGCTGTGTTGTGCCCTGAATGAAACCTCTGCACTACTGTCTACATGACAGATGCGATCTGTCATGAGGAAGAGCTGGAAGTATGGGTGAGTTGGGAAAACAAGGATTCATGGTTTAAACTCAGTGGTCCACGAAGATGCAGGTGGGGCTAATGGGTTCCACCATCCTTCCAACCAGTTTGGTTCATGATTCTTACCTCACATGGACTGCCTGTGGCATGCAATTAATGAAATTATAGGTTCTGATTATGTGCTTTCTTAAACAAAACTTCCACTGAAGCCAAGAGGTATTACGAGTGTGTAAGGAATGCAGGGTTGCGTATCCTGCCTCTTGGGCTTTGTGATGGTGTGTTGGAGTTACATATTAAACTTGGTTTAAGCCTTAATTTTTTCCCTCTGTGTTTATTCTAGTCTAGTTTCAGTTTTGCAATATGAAAACAACAAAATCACTATGTTAAGAATATAAGGAGCAGTATTCTTTCAAAAAAAATAGTACATTGACTATAATTATAACTTGGATTTAGGCCAAAAATAGGGAGAGATTCTGAGTTTTAAAACTATCAGATTATGCTGTTATACTGCAACAAATTCAAAACTCAAAACAGTGAGAGCTGCATGAGATATGTAGTACTAATCATCTCCAAGAAATCGTCAACCTTAAATGGACATTGCCAGCTGCTATAAAAATAGTTTTAAATTTATATTTTTAACTCTGTAACATTTTTAGGAGTTTTAAAAATAGTGTTTCTCTGTTAATCTTGATTCATCTTTTCCAATCAGCAAAGTCTGATGTTTTTTTCCTGTGTGAAATTTATGTATGTTTTTATGGTTGTAATGTTTGTTTTGTTTTTGTTTTTGTTTTGTTTTTGTTTTTGTTTCCTTTTGTTTGTTTCTGTTTTGTATAGTACAATTCTAGAAAAGCTTTGAAGATGATATTTATTAATTAACTGAAACTCTTGTCATTTTCAATAAGCCATTCCACATATTTTTGTTTAGATTCTTATGGGAATAAGAGCTCCTATTTTTGTTCTTTTACCATTTGCTGGTGGCAGAGAGTATCATTTAAGATATGCATTTGGATTCCCAGAGATGTTACTGCCATTATTACAGCAGTCTGTGCATCAATATAACTTACTATGTCAGCAGATCTTTGAGGACATTCTTTGCCAACCAAATAATGCTTCACATCTTTAGAGAGTCACTTGCATTTTTGTGGTTCCCTTAAAAATAGAGTAAGTTTAAGAAATTGGATGAAGTTATCTGGCCAGGTTGCCATGCAAGAGGTGTGTGCAGAAGGGAACAAAACTGGAAAAATTTTGTAGTTATGAAGAGGTTTCAGTGCTTCTTCAGACAGAATAATTGTGTATGCTCTGATATGGCAAAGCAAAAGGCCAGTTAGGGCAGGAGTTCAACAAGCCCTGTATTTTGATGGATAACAAAGCTGCAGTGAACCAAGAAAAACATCTCCTCACTTCATATTTCTTGTTAAAAATACCATGAAAACAGGTAGTAATAAAAACATATTACAAGTGGATCTCTATTCTGTAAATTCATGTCTGTAACTTAGTAAGCATTAACCTTGTTTTGGTAAAGTTTCTGCTATTCATAAACATCTTGAGGACTGGATCCTACTTTGTGAAAGGCAACCATTGCCTACTGAACTTAAAATCCCACTCTTTTATCTCCGGTGCATAAAGCAAAAGAATCATCATTTACAGTATCACAATAAGTCCCTAAAATCTAATACTTTGTGTCTGACAGTGGCCAATAGAGGATTTTTCTGTGGCAAAGGCAGCAAAGAGGATAGGACCATGCAGTTGAACGTTACAGCAAACGAATGTTTAGGATTTGGGATTTACTGAACCAAAGGTTGTATCCATGTGCTTGTATTTCATAGTTTCTCGTACTCATCTGCATGAAACTGTTGAATCCCTTTTGAACCTGTGCTTGATATTTATCATAAGCAGTGACAAAGCTTACTCAGGCATTTACAAAAATTTCTTCCATTTGTTAATTTTTCCCCAGACTTCTTCTTGATCAGCTCATTTGAGATCCCCATGTTTTGCAATGTAAGAAGAGTCCTAGTCAACCTGAGAGAAACTTTAATCTTCGGTTCTCCTGGATTCCTGTTGTAGAGAAAATGAAGATTATTCAAGATGTAATAGGTGCTTTCTCCTTTGTTAGAGAATGAAATTTAGACTTGAAGTCTTTCCTAAAATGGGTGTAAGCAGCTTTTACCTTGACTTTTTTTGCAGTTGTTCTGTATTCATGTTGATGCGTGTTGTTCTGCATGTTCTGAGGAAGGACTTCTCCCTCACGTTTTTTGACTGAGTGTTTGCTGTAGGTCTCAGTATTCTAAGTTGGCTGGTGTCCATGTGTAGAAAATTCTTAGCCATTTATTTTTTTATTTTTGAAAGACGGTTTTTAGTTGTGAATGATTATGACTCAAATTTATAAACCCATTTCTTGTGGGAAGAAAAATCACTCTCCTACCTTAGTGTGTACAGTTTTTTGGTGAACAAAATGGACATCTTTAATTTAGTCAAAGAAATTTTCATGGACCAATTCCTGGCAAAAATTAGGAATGGTTAAATTGCCTAATTTTTACAGCCTTCCTTGTATGCAAAGAGAAGATTTGAAATAAATAAATGAAAAAAGAATTATTACATAAATTCTGCATGGTAGTAAGGACATTTTTGTTTATATACATACCAGAGGATTTATGTGCCTGGAAAGACATCCCCCTCCTGTTTATCTTCTATGTGCAGAGTACCTTTGCAGACTAAGCAGCTGCTGAGTCACACTTTCACCAAATGATTGGCAGCCCTGTTTCTACTAAGAACTGGTAGATTTTCTCGCCTGTGTATCAGGCGAGCAGCGAAACGCCCCTTACTTAGGAAATGAAAGTATGACACAGCATTAAAACTGACCTCCTTGGAAATGCTGTAAGTAGCTGAATGGAAATGGGTTTAGGCAGCCATGTAGGGCAAATCAAAATCTCTCCACATTAAATTATTTACTGGCATCAATGATTCGCTATTAAAGAAAGTAATATAGTAGTATTCATTTCAATGTGCTGAACTAGCAGTTTTGCAGTGCAATTATTCAGAGGAAATTTTGTCTGAATATATGAGTAGTAATAGATCTGAGAGAGACATGGAGCTCTCTGTTGGCAATGTTTCCTGAGCCCGGAGAGATATGTAACTAGAGTAATTAAGCCTAAATTATCTATATTTTTACAATACCAATATATAACATGTATTGGATAATTTTTGAGTCCAAAGTAAATTTTAAAAAGCTGTAAATATTGTCTTCCTCTTTAAAAATGTAACAAGATTTTGTTGTAGAACTATAAATATGTTCAATTTATTTATTTCCCCTTGGTATATGGTGTTTCAAATCGGCTTTTCCTTGAATGTTTAAGTACATGCTTGGAGTATGACAAGCAGAATCCAGTTTACATTTACAGAAATATCTGCAGTTATTACTTCCTTTAAAATCCTTTAAGTAGTTAGTTAGTTTATGTTGATGTTGGAACAGAATTATTCTGTAAACTGCACAGCTCTTCATGTTCCATTTAGCCATTCATTTGCTTTTTTTGTTAAATGTATAGTTATAATCTTTTAACAGAGATAGAAATTTATCCTAAAAATTGTTATTTTTTTTAATAGAAATTATTTTACTGTCATTTGGCATGTATATGCACATTTTTTTTGAAGTTTATTGTACTCCTGTGGTATTCTCTAAAAAGTTTTGTCATGGCATTCAGCAGAGAAAGAGTGTCTGCACTTATTTGGTTGCTGCTGTGGAAGTTCTTATTACATAATTCTTCTGATGGGCTTCTTTGGATTGCAAACAGATTATTATATGATTCAGGTAATTTGGATTTTCTTGTGGCCCATAGATGCCTCAGTTTCCATAATACTGACACTTCAGTGTGTGGGAAACTTACTCATCTGAATAGTCGGATAGTCTTCAGGTGCATGAATTTGTGCATGTACTAACAGTTTTTGCACCACTAGATTTGATAGGTTTTATGTCACCGTATTTGTGATGGAGTATGTTGAAATAATGTCCCTGAAATTTGACATGCCATACTGAGAGACATTACACATTCCTTGCAGTGTGATGTCAAAAAGTAACTATAAATTGTACAAACTATCTGAAGAATTTTAAAATACAGATGGTTCTATAAATAACTAGCATGTATAGAATACATAACAATGTTTTTTTTTAGTTTTACTCATGATTGGCACATATGTGGAACAACATATATAACTGACACTACATCAAATAAAGAAACACAGAAAATTTAGATCACAATGTCTCCTTTTTATTCCACATACAGACTTGCATAGGTAAGCACATGCAGACAAGCTGAAGGAGGTGATACTGGCTTCTGTCTATGAATAAGGAAGCTGCAGGAAGGAATAGAATCCCTCACCAGAAATTTGACATAATTTAAAATACAATATGGTTAAATATTTTTAAGTTGGTGTACTAATTAATGTCAAAATAGGTAATATATTTAAAAAGAGAAACATGATTTTAGTGGAACTTCGGAGTCAATTGTGGCTAGTGAATGTTATTATGATATACAATTTGTTCCTTTCTGTTTTGCTTGCCAAGTTATTTTTAATGTCATGTTTGTTTACAGAATTCCTCAAAGTTGTGATCTAATTTGGTATGATTTTCTGGTTAACAGGCTGAAATGGAAAAGCCTCACAGAGAAACAAAATTGTTGAGATAACATTAAAACTATTGCTACAGGATGAAAGAAATGTAGGTTAATTATTATATCAATGTACTAGACATACCCATCATTTATACTTTTCTTCCAAATTTTACATTCTTTATTTTAATATTGTTAGAATTGTGTGTAAAAAATACTATTTGTGGTCAAACAGAAACTTGGTGACCCTGACTGTGACCAAAACGATCTCAGAAAGCATAAAAATTTAGGATTTTGTCCCCTTACAGATTTAGAGGACAATATCACTATAGAGAGAATAAATGACCTAAGGAAAATCATACAAAAATGTAGAAAAGTTAACAGAACTGACAACGTTGCTTTTCCACCCCTCTCCATCTAGTTCCCTCCATACAGGCAAGTAATGTTGTTCTGTTGTTCTTTGCCGGCTTCACTTCTTCCATTTTGCTTCAGGTCCCTGACCATTAGTCCTCAGATCAGATTGGCACATTGCCAAACCTTAATGATACAGAAAAACTACTCTGTAGTTTTTGATTTTGTGAAAAATTTTGAAATGAACCTATAGGAAGGCTTGACAAAAATTAGGAGTCACAGAGAGGTTAGAAACTCATCTAGAGACCAGATCATCCCTTTATTCACTAAATTTCCATTGAGATCTGTCATGGACCCCATATTGCAGTATGCCCTATGCTGAATTCTCTCCTGCATGTGTATAATCTTGTTGTCAGTCACTGGTGAAAAATAGTTGTACACCATCTTCCAAAAAATTGAAGGACCATTGAGTGTAAGACTACCTGTAACTACACAAATCCCATTGGGGCTCAGTATTCCCAATGGTCCTTAAGGTCTTTGCTACACAGAATATGACTCTGCATACCCCTTGTACTGTCAGTCCTTTGCTGTTGTAACAAAATCCCTCCAAGGCATAGGAGGAAGAAGCAGGGAGTACTGACTGGCCATGAGCTAGTATCAGAGTCAGCATATTGGCCCTTTGCTTGAGAGTTGGCCCCTATAAGAAACCTCCCTCTGTGGGTAAATGAGCAATGAAATCTGTGTTTTTTGCAGGCTGTAGCTGCCCTGCACAGCTTCCTTGGGACTCCCACCCACACCCTGCCTGGACATCCCATTATTACTTGTGTGGTGTGTACATGGATCTGTGTCCAGCTCTGTCTCTTGCAGTGCAGATTTGCTGGCTGCCTTCCTGGCGGGCCCTTGAACCTGCGCTGTAGACAGCCTTGCATCCAGCCCTGTTTCCTGACTGGACCTTGAACTCACGTGATTGTCAGCCTTGGCCCTGGTGCTCTTCTGCAGGAACACCTGGCTGCACCCCCTGGATGGACCATGGACCTAGTTCAATGCCTGGGTCTGTTGGTGAACTGTGACCCTACCATCACCCTCACCCTGCCAGGGTGAGGGACTGCCCTGGTGTGGGGGTCCTGGTGACCTTGCCTGCCTTCTTAGGGTTACCATAAACTTCTAGCTCATCGTGGCATCATGGCAAAATGTATCTGTCTCATTTCTTGATAGCACCTAACTTCATTGACCAGCTTGGCAAAAGCATAGCCTCAGACTCAGCTTCTGATCTTCATGGTATGTGAATGTTTTTCTCTCTTGAAGATGGTACAGCTTCGTGCTACCTGGCTGTGTCTTTCATGAAGACTTTCAGTGCATGCAGCAGAAATAAATGTTTTTTCCAAAATTTTATAGCACTTCAAGATACCTTTTATTACTGTAGGGATTTTGTGTTTACGTAGTAATATGTTGCTCATAGTCAAAGACATTCACCAAGGATTTGGCCCCAAATCCTGCAGTTATTAAGAGAAAGGTATGTGACTCTCTGTGTGGAGTCACTACAAGCTTTTGCAGGTAAACAAAATACTTTCTTACTCAGTGCTACATTTGAAAAAAAAAATAAAATTAAGTGAGTCTGAAGCTCCAGCTGCTTATGATGAAGGTGATACAGTAGCAGATTATGTTGATCTACTTTGGAATACATTCCTCAGTTAATAGGTTTCTATGTGAGCATCTAAACCCAGCATTAAGGAAACAGCCTTTGCATATTAAAGAATAGCTGTTAGTCTTTCCAAACTATCATAAATCCACAAGCTAAAAGTATTGATGAATAGTAAGGTGTTACTTTAGTTTATAGAGTGAAAGACATGCCAGTACATTTACTGCAACACCTTATTTCAAGTTTTTTTCCTTATTAATGAATGAATTAAAGAGGGAGAATTCTAGTCCAATGAATTAACAGTACTATGCAAACACTTTTATTTTTAAAGCATAAAGGGCTGAAGAACTTTAAAATACTGTCTTATCAGGTTTAATGGTTATGTACACACAGATAAATAAACACTGCCATATGTAGACAATCATTGCTGTATTAGACCATATAATTATTAAAAAAAATATTTCAGTGGTAGAAGTTACAAATTTTCTTGTTTTTATGTGCTTCTAAAATGTATGCAGCTGCAGTAACCAATCTGTGATTCTTTTAAAGTTTATCATAACTTGTATGACTAATTTAGCCTTTTATCTATCTGTGGATAATCATGTAGAAGCTAGGCTCACAGGAATGCCGAACAGATAATATAATTGGTAGTGCAAATCTGAGTGGGCAGGCAGTTGGATTTCCTTCAGTCAGTTCTTCCTAGCCACTGTCTTTGAAGATGTAATCCTTCTGAGCCAAGCAAGGTCTCAGGTTCCAAACACATATTTATGTCATGATAAGAAACTTGCTGTGGAAAGGTTGTGCTGCACTGGGCTGTTACTGCTCCCACAGCCAAACTGCCTGGGAAGTTTGCTCATTTGTTTCAGTACAAAGTCAATAGCTTTCCAGGATAATTTTAAACAACACAAGCTGTTTTGCATGAAATGCATAAAGAAAGCTCACATGTCTTTCATCAACGTCGGCTCTGGGCAGAGTATCTTTCACTAAAATTGTGATCACAAACATCTGGTTAGTGGTAACTGTTCTTGCAGCTGGGCTGAGTTGAGATACATGGTGTCTTCAGGGCTGCAAATGATGGGAAGAGGAGAAGACACAAAGGATGGTTGGATCTGCTTGAATTTTTTTATGGTTTGACTTCATTCAGTGGGCCATGTATGTCCTGACAATCTGTGGAGCCATCAGGCTCCTCACAGGCGTACAGGTATTAGGATCAGGACCCAAGTTCATATTTTCTCATGTCCAGTGCTGGGTAAAACATTTTAAACTTATCTTTCTGTTTAAATACTCAAATACAAATAGTACCTTCTTTAGAGCTACTGAAGCTGCAAGAAGGTGAAGACTAACAAAACTCTTAGTTTTCTTCTGACAAATGAACAAGTGTTGTTTGTGCCAGGCAAGTTGAAAAGATAAAGAGTAAGAACTCTCAAATTTATTTTTTTTTTCTAATAATTTTCATTGATTTCTACAATCAGATAGTGTTAATACTATGCCTAAATATACAGGCAAATAGTGTAAAAGTTTCCCAAGATGAGCTGACATAGGCTTTCATAATGACACATGCATTCTTAAGTGTAGTATTTCACTGTTTTTCAGGCCTATAAATAAAAAAAATATGTGGGCAGTAAGTGATAGTCCTGTCTTTCTCATATTATAAATATCTTATTTCCAGTGGAAATGAAACGTTAAATAACTATCCTTTGGTCTCCCTGTACTGCTTCTGATCTTTATGATAGTATATTATTGAAGAAGATATTCCATACTTCTGATGTAGTAAATAGTTACGGTGAAATTTTAAATTTATTTATGTGCTTCAAGTTACACAGGAGCAATGAGTAATTTTTTTTTTTTTAACTCCATATGCAAAATCTGAAATTCTAACTTCATTAACTCAGTTTTGGTGGTCCTTTCCTTCCTTTCTTCCTTTCCTTCCTTTCCTTCCTTTCCTTCTATCTCTCCACCTGATTCTCAAACATATTTTCCACTGTGTGTGTCGGACAGACTTTTGTTTCAATGCCCAACTTGAATGTGTATCAAAATCATATTGTAAAATTTGTCCTTCAGAGTTGCAAAGCATGACACACTCTTATGGGGTGGTTCTCATAAGATAACAGCTGTGTAGATGAGGTGCAGATGTTGACTAACATCGAATGCTACCATACAAGTGGTGCAAGGCAGAGTCCATACTGAGGCATATTTTCTGCTAATAGACTCTTATTGTCTGTAGCTGATCACAGGCTTTATTCCAAAATATCTGTGCAATCCTTCCTCTAAATTAAAAAGCCTGATTATGACTTCCTGTGCATGTGCACTTATGAATGAAATCAGTGAGAGAGATGTTCTTTCTGTACAGGAGAAGTGTTTGACACAAAGCTTTAACTTCTTTTCTTCTGCCAGCTTTAACAATACTAGGAAATGTTTTTAGTAAAAGACAAGTAAAGACATAATTCAGTTAAAACCCTGGTTCAAATTTTATCTAGATGAATTAAGAAAAAAAAAAGGGAATACCAAGTCTGGAGTCCGAAGAGCAGGTTCTGGTTAATTGGAAGCCTTAGGATCCAATCTCCTTCCTTTGGTGGGTGGTAGCAAAATATTTATAACAATTAATCTATTTTAACTCTATAGCTAAAATTCTTCAGTGGGAAAAAACGTTACTTTGAAGAACTTTATCCTAAAATGTTGTGTCTGTGGAAGAAATAGTTATTTTACTAGAACTTGTTGATTCGTTTTTTCTTGAACAAGTTCTTATAGGTCTTTAATATAGTATTCATATACAGCTGTTAGGCATTAACAGTCATGAATGTTGTAAACAATAATCTTGTTACTGTTTCCTCTCTTAATTAAAATAAAAACTAAATTAAAAAAAAAAATATTCTTTCCTAAGAAGTCATATTTCTATTTTCTACCTTTTCTCACAGTTGGTCACATGTTTCCCTTTTTAAAAAAAATTTAGAGGTAGTAATTTTTTGGGATGTATTAGGTTAATTTAAAAATACACTAAAAAAGAAGAGTCCAAATGTGCAGAAATGTTTGTATTTTGCTTCTGGAGCAATTAAAAGGTTTTGTTGAAGGTTGCATTAAAGGAGTCATAGAAAACAAAGTAGCTCTTGAAAGACATCTAGTTCATCTTCTGTTCTCAGGACATGGATGACTAAATCATTCTTGGCAGAGATTAGTCTGGTTCTCCCTTTGTTGTAATTTAATTCCACTATTGTCTGGTCTCTTTGCAGTCACCTCTTACACATCTGAAGACCATTATCTTGTCTCCCCACAGTCTTCTCACTTGTAGGTGGTAAAGAGCCTGGTCCTTTCACTGTTTCCCAAGCTCAGGCAGCTCTCCCTGTTTTTCTCTGTTTTCTCACCATTTGATTCCTGGCATACCTGGACATAATGCTTCAGACTGAAGATAGTACTCCATCTGAACAAAGTCCTTCCACTGACCCTTTCTGAGGATGTTATTTACTTTTCTTGCAACCTTGCGACATTGCTGGCACATGTTCTTCTGTGACCCATTGCCTGATCCCTCTGATCCCATTTCTGAAACTGCTGTCCATTCATCCCCATCTTATATTTGTTCAGTGAGTTATTCTCAAGTGCTATGCTTTGGATTTGTCCGTAGTGAAACACATTCAATTTTTTTAATGGCCACATGCATCTTAGTTTGGTAATACATCCTCTCTATTTCTTCAGCTCATCCTTCTGAACTCCAATCCTATGGTCTGCATAGGTCTTACAGCTTTTCCAAGCACTGCATCCTTTGCAAACCTGGTATGAGTGCTATTAATTCCATTGTGCAAACTGTTAATGAAAATACTGGAAGTGTTGTGTCTGGGACAAGTATGGTAAAATGTAATGGGTGTGGAATGTCCTGGTCAGTGACTCTTCATTACTGCAGCTCACAGGACAGGTGTGGTGTGGACAGATTGTTATTCTACTGATAGGCCATGATTTGTGGGAGCTCAAGTGAAATTGTGTCAAACCATCCAGATCTGGGAAGGTCTGAGTTTCTTCAGCAACAGTGCTGATGAGGGTCCCCATAAAGCCCAAAGCCAAAATGACAATAGCCTGAAGCATCAATAGCTCATCCACAGAACCACGAGAGTTACATTTGCTCTGGTCTGTCCATCTGTATGCTTCTGGATGTAGAAATTGTCTCTCTATAATCATACTAGAATGTTAAAAAAAAATCATAATTTAAACTGTTTTGTGAAAAACTAAATTGAGTTTGGCCTAGTTTCTCTAAAAAAGAAAAAAGAGGCATTCTTAAGTGGGGGAAAGTAAGATTTAGAAATATGAGCAGGAAGTAGAAAAATTGTTGGGACAAACATTCAGGAACTAGAGATGTTGTAGAGCTCAGAGTTAACCATGGTGTTTAAATTTTCCTATTCAGGGAAAATCTTGTTATTTTTCACTTTTGAAAGCATAGATTTATTTTTTTTTCCTCACTTAAATGCTATAAATGGCATGTTTCATTAGGAAATCATATTTTTCTCAAAAAATATTGACAAGATTTTTTTGCTTTCATCGCTGCTTCTCCGTGAAAATAAGCAACCAGATATATTTCAGCTTTAGAGTATTTTTCTTGAATTCATGTATTTTAAACTACATTTCTGTTACAGTTCTTTTTTTCAATAAGTTCCAATAAATAGATACTATACAAAAATGTTATTTTGATGATATATTTTGTTGTGAAAGCTGCCTTTCTTTCTTAGAGCTTCCTGTGAAATCTTTCCTTATCCAAACTCAGGATAAAGATGAATTTGCTGTTCTTGCTAACAATTATTGCACTCTTTTCCAAGGCCAGCTACAACAAAATAAATATTTTGAGCTGTATGTGCACTTATCCCTTCTGTCATTCAGCTCAGCATATGAAACAGTTAAGATCCACAAGGAAACATTTTAATATGTTTTGCTCTCATCAGCCTTGAAATTTGCTGCAAAAATAATGCACACTTATACATAACTCCTTTGTTGTAGGCATGGCATGACAGCATTCCTGAGATCAAACTCAGATTTTTGCAAGGGCTCTTTATAAGTGCTTATAATATAACATTACTTTATAATGGAAGTAAAGTTACCAAAATACTACACCTGCTAGGTATGTGCTTACATGGTTTTTAAAATATAGCCCTGTATTTGCTTTGAAAGGAGTAAGGCATGGAAAAATTACCTTTAGAAATTATGTGTCAACCAGGTAATTTTCCCTTAAGATTCTTGCTGCTGTGTTACTCAGTTAACAATACAGCCTGATATAAAGCACTATTTTGCTTTATGTTAATATTCTTCTTGACTGAGTGATACTGCATTGTATCAGCATAATAAAACCAGGATCCTTCAATAGTGTCTCAAACATTAAAATCATTAATAAGTGATTTTGGGCATTAAAAATACTGTGTTCTGGCACAGCCACATTTTGAATGGATTGACCTGGATTTAACTCGAGGTTTGCTCAATACAAGACTAGTCTGAAAGGGAGCAAATGCAGTTACCAAATCAATGACATATGACCACAACAGAAGCATATTTGATGGAAAAAGGAAATTGAGAAATCCAAGACAATAAGATAAGGCAGTGGTCTCTTCATGGTTTATTAAAGTTAGGAAATGTGTAACCTAATAGACTAACTTGCCCCATATTTTTGCAACTCTCATTCAGAGCTGGTACTTTGCATTTCAAGCAGCATTGTTACTTGGAATGAAAAGTTGAAACTTAAATGAATATTTTTTTTGTTTTCCACTTTGTGACGTGTAAATGAATGTTCAAATTCCTTTTTGTTGTTACTCTTTCATCTTTTACCCCAAAAGCCAGATACTGTTTGGACTGGAGCATTCTTTTCTACTTGTTCCTGAGTACCAGGTGCAGTTGACTGACTGAAAAACATGAGAGAGTAGTAACTGAAGGGTTAGGCCTGACTTTGTTAGCCCATATGAGACAAGCCCACCTATTTATGGCATCTGCTAATGGAGTGAAAGGACTGACTTACTTACACAGGCTTTTGTCACCTGCCTGCCACTTTCTTCCAGCTGTAAGTATTTATACCCCTATCTGGCTCCAGTGTCCATCAGAACTGAATGTCTGGTTACTCACTAACAGCATTCTGTCAAAATTATTTGAGTGACTTTAAATACTTCCTAGTGGGAGATTAAAAAACAAATAAAAAATATCCCTTGAATCAAATTTGACAGAACTGGGTTAGAGGAGACTGCATGTAGTGACACCTCACCTGGGATGGAGGCCTGAAAAAGCAGCTTGAGGAAGTCTGAACAGGTAACTACCGACTCTGAACGTGCCACAGCCAGAGTAGTTTATCCGACAGGCCTTTCTTTAAATCTAGGCTCACCCTTTAGTGCCTTTTATAGTTAAGAAAAAAGTGTGAGGTGACAGCAGCATCAGTGAAATAGCAGCATCAAAAGATCTAAAAGAACAAACATTCCCAAGAAAAGGAGATATTTTTTTAGCTGTAATTTTTAGGCTTTGGGGAGGGAGGGATAAGTTTGTAACCTATTTTAATGCCTATGATTAACTTGCCTTTGGAAGTCACAACTACTGCTACGAACATGGTGACTTCTCACCTTCACTGAAGGTTTTGTAGAAACTCGCAGCAGTTTTTCACACCTCTGCACATCTGCTCCCCAGCCATGGGAGGGTTTTTCTCAGGATGCCAGTCTGTGTTAAGTAGATAATGCCAGTTCAAGGAATCCTGCCTCCTTGCACGTGCCTCTTCAGCTCATCTCTCACTCCTGCTCCTACACCACAGTGTAGTGGTACAGCACCTCTCCAGGCTTTCTCATGACCCAGACATTTCTGTGATTCACCTCCTCAAAGAGCCCCACAAACAGCTCTGGGAGGACTGTTGTGGGGGCAGCAAAGTGGTGTGGTGAAAGAGGAGAAACCCAGGTTTCTTAAACTGGTTTTGCTGTGGAGGCCAGCGACAAGGGAAGCAACCATTGAGACAATAATGTCTAAAATTATTGTAGAATAAATATGTTAAAATGTTCTAGAGATTATGTGGAAGACTGAAGATAACTGGGTAAAGGTGGATCTTTTTTTTCCCCTAACTTTTCAAAGACAAATTATCTGAAAATATGCACATTTATTATGCCTTCCAACATGAGAAAACCAGAGCATTCAAATTTTGTCTTTGACTTTCAGATCCAAAGAACACTGTGTATGATGTAATTAATCTAATGATTGTGGTCACTTGCATTTGAAACTTGCTACTTAGAAGCATAAGAAGTAGAGCACCAAATTAACATTTTAGCATCTGTAAAAGATTGCTCTTTTAAAACAGCTCTTTTGACCTGGCCAAGAAGGTGAGAACTATCACAGCTTTGTTCATTGGTGAAAGTCATGTCCTTTCAGGTAAAACTTTAAAACCTGTATAATCTGGACAAGAGCGAGTTCTTTTGTACTGTTTCTTCCTGTATTTGTGAAGCTCCTGCTGCAACAGAATCCCAGTAATTTGAGAATGAGAACAGTTGAGATCACCTATAACATGAGCAATAATCATAGTTCAGCTGGCCAAACACTGATTTATAGCATTCTGTGTTGGAAGATTACTAACAGGCAAGAGTCCAAAATACTTCAACCATCTTAAAATGTTTCCAGGAAAATATCTGATTTTAATAATGACTATGCAGTATGTAGGAAACATGAATGCTAGAGGTTAAGAGATCAGCAAAGAGTTCTCAGCAACCCCGATTTAACACAGGAAGTGATGGGGAAAGACTAAGATTAAACTGTTCAGCTAAAGCCAGAATGGAAGCTGAGGCAAGAAAAAGAAAATATGGGTTCATAAACATGATGACATCTCTGTGCCAGGAAAATGAGTCACAATAGTTGTAAAACCTAGGTACAAAAAGTTCCGTATAGATTCTAGAAAGTAATTCAGAGTTGGTAATTGTGTCACGTTTTCACCAGTTAAATTTATTTCCTCTTTTGATTAAAAAGCCAAGGGGGTGCAAATGCAATCAGATAAGGCTCATAGTAAATCATACTCAAAATACCCCCTTTAATTTAATAAAATATGTGTCAATGAATTCTTTTCAGGTTGGGCAGAAAAGGGGTTTTCTTTAAAGTATTTAGGCATACAGGCAAAATATTGCCAAGTTTTAAGTGAAAAGAAAAGCCTGTTATTCTAACTTGCTTAGATCTAGAATGCATCAGCTAATTAAAGAAGCTGAGGAAAGTGTCATGAACATCTCTGTGCATTCTGAGGAGAAATACAAATGCTGTGAGAAGCTGAATTCTCTGGCTTTCACCTGGGGAAGCTCTCAAGCACCTTCTTATTTTTAAGCTCAAATGTTCCGGTGGAAATCATTGGTGGTGCCTCAACAACTTACAATATAAAGTTGTTAAAATGTTTCCTGTTTGGGTTTTTTCGTTATCTTGCATATGTGCTGTAGGTTCTCCTACTGCAAAGCAGCAAGCTGCTACATGTCTCTTGTAACTGTGGGTACAGAGGAATTTACAATGTAAGCATTTTGTTTCATATTTTGTGAACTATGTGCCTTCACCTCAATTCTTTGCTGTAGATTCATTGTAGCATAGAAATACTGCAAAACTAACAGAAATTCAGTGGAGGGGATGGGGGGATAATGCTTCTTTATTGTCAAAAGACATTTATTTGTGGGAGACTTTATGGAGCAAGAGCAATTTATCACAAGTTTTATTGCTTTGCATGTGAGGTTGGGTAATGATTTAATAGCACTCTATTGTTTGCTAACTGGAGTCATGGCATTTTGTACAGGAAAGGGACCTTTTATGTAGTAATACAAAAATACTCTGGCTGTCACATTTGTAAAAAATCTACATACATTTCTTAATAATAAAGGGGTTGAGGTTATGCAAGTACACCAATGCAAGATGGTGTTTAGCTATTTAAGAGACAGACTACTCCATTATTTCCCCCCCTAGTTCTTCCTGTTTTCTTCATAGTAGTTTTAGCATTTGTTTGCACTTGCAGCCTCCTGCTTCTAGAGAAAAAGAAATTATTTTAAAGAAGTAGACAGTTTACTGCCTGCAATATAAAAAACTGTGGTTTACATATATTTCAGTGCAGCCTCTACTGTGTTCAGTTAATGCTTTATGAAGGAGAATAATATCCTCCTTCATTGTTTCTGTTGATTCTGTGTCTTGGGATTTTAACAGGAAGAGAGGCTCCAGTTTAAAGCCAGAGTTAGCAACTAAGGGTTTCAAAAATACAGGCTAAGCAATTACCACAGAAGTGGCCAGAGCAGCAAGTTTGACTGTGGGTCTGAGATTTTCCAAAAATTTCCTTTAAGCAGTGGTTTTGGTTACAGCTGGCTTTAATAATCACAGTTAATACTGATTTTCTTCATGGCATCCTGTGTGCAGTATCTGGACAGGCAGAATCCTGATTTCTGCCAAGGACTTCCAGGCAACACAGTAAGAGGCAAATGCTAACACTGCTGTCAGTTACAGAGAGATTATCACTATATTTTAAAAGACTGCAAGCTGAGAATAGATTGACCTATATTGTTGGACTTTTCCTTAAAAATGCAATATAAGTAAATTCATATCCAAAATCTACTTACTTGGTTTCTGCACATCATTTTGATGCAGCAAATTCTTCTAGATGTACACAAGTCTAAAATAAGTGTGCTAAAAATCAGTACAAACCTTAGTTTCTTTAAATTTCCACACCCCACCNAATGTTTAAACCAGTGCAAAGTGGCCAGCACCAAGATGTTTCTGATCATCTGCTGGTCTGCACTGGGATGCTCTGCATTGGGACACAAGGAAAGGATTTTATTTCACAATCTGGAGAACCAGTTGCAGTCTTTCAAAATATGGAAAATTGAATCACTGCAGCCTGTGAACTACTCTACATTTTGTGACACAAGGTAGAATGAATAAACTGCATCCTCTGTGCGTACCAGGCTGGGGTGCAACAGCATTTGTGGATATGAGAATGCACCTTCTGTTTACTCTTTCTGTAAAAAATATTTTTTGTGAAATTTATGCCTCTAATAGCACATTATTTATTATTTTTTGGAAGTTACCTTGTTTTATAAGGGTTCAAGTTTTCTTTTCTTCAACTTGGAAGATGCTGTCATACTTTGAATTACCTGTCCCTAAGGAAGGAAGCCAGTTAAAAACCAGAGACTCTTGATCCATCTTTCACAAAAATGTTTTGATGTTATTCCTGTGTCCTGGGATGAATATTATGAAATAAACCTTTTAGATTTTAAGATGCTTTTGCATGAGGAGGGGTAAGATTTGAGGCGTGTGCCATTACCAAAAATGCACCACAAAATAGAAGCTGGGTTTAAAGTTCCTCCTGCTGCTGGTGATTGGTGGCCCTGGAGGCTGGGCTGTTGCTTCAGAGTAGCTGAATGAGCCAGTATTTCAACTGTGTTTCTGATGGGGAGAATGCTCAATATTTGTGCTGAGTATTTTACTGATCTGTACGTGTGTTGATTTTTGATTTTTTTCTTAAAGAAATCCCCATAAACAGTTTACAGCTATCTCAAATTGGTAAAAAAATATTCTGATCTAGATTCTTCACAGCTATTGAATTGTTTGTGTATTTAATTAAAATTAGCTTCTTAGCCTGACCAGTTCTGTCATCATTGCATATATTTGTATGTTAATGGTTAGTGAATGCAAATGGGAGCATGATGACACCCAGACAAATTTAAATTTTAATTTGTGTGAATCCTGTTTGAAGGTTTGGCCTGGTGTTGTTCAAAATGCAGTGCTTCTGAATCAGAAGCGATAAACTTACAAGAGAGAGTGCTGGAAATAATCCATGGACATCTTGTTCTTATTAGACATGGGCTAAATCATTCTGACAGATTTCAAACCTGCTGAAATATTGTTCATTAAAATTTTGATGGTGATTTCAGCATTACTGAGAGCACATTGTACTTATATCTTTAAGAATGACTATCAAAAAGGGAGAAGACAAGTATATATGATGAAAAACAACGTGAGAAAAGAGTCAGAGAGCTGACAATGTGAAAGAGACACACTGGGAAAGCAGCAGAGAAAAAAATCCAAATTTTTGTAGTTGTGTCTGTTTAGGACTGAGACTGTGCCAAACCTTGAACTTGGAGGCTGTTCTGTTCCTAATACATTGCACATGATTGTCTGTAGCTGGAAAAACATTTTTTGTGGTTTTAAAAAAATTGAATTATCCTTATATGAAATAACATAAACTATGAGTTTAAATGACAGAGTAAGAAGAAATTAAATTCATTTTGTAAGCCCTCAGAGAGTTTAAAAATCCCTTAGTTTCACAAAACTTCAAACTCCATAAGGTTCATATATTCCCAGAATAGGACACCCAATGAAGCTATTTCCATGTGCTTTAATTAAGTTTTCATGCGACTTTTTCTATTTAGCTAATAGATTCTCCTTTCAAGACATGTTTGTGTTAAGGACAGGATCCAAAATACCCCATTGACAGTGCCTGTGCAATCTAGATGGAAATTTGCTAAGGGAGAGAGATTATAAAACCTGTGTCACTTTCAAAGGTACAAGACCATGGATAGTTGAGTATTACTATGAATGTTTATTTAAGCAGCTATATTTTGTTCCAGGTAGGCTCATTTGCCTTTTAGGATCTCCATTTTTATCCACTGGAAGCATTTATTATGTCTCAGCTCCGGAGAGGGTGGTCTTTAGTTTATTCCTTATAATAAAATTACCTCCTGTTGGTTGCCTGTAAGTAATTCCCCTCTCAACAGACCTTTTTAGCTTGTTCTTCAGGAATGCCAGTCTCCACCCTATGTGATGTCCAGGCTCCCAGCTTAGTACCTTAACAGACTGACTGTATCAGTTTTTCAGACCTTGGACTGCTACAGAGCACTGTGGAGCTGTCTCTGAGTGTCAGCTTCCAAGGGCTTGTGGCCCTCAAACCTGTGGCTGCCACGTGTGTTCTGGGTAAGTAATACCTAACAAGTGGGTGCCAAAGCAGGGAGTGTGTGGAGTTAGCTGTGAAACAAGCTGATGTGAATGGTCAATATCAGTAGTCTCTGATAATCCACAGAGATACCACGGGGCTGGGTGAACCCAAGAACAGCTGTGCTAGGTCAGAGCAAGGATTCACACAAGCCAGTATGATGTCTGTGATACTCATTGGGCAGGGAGGAGTTCTGATTGCGAGGGTGGTTTTTGAGAGGGACCCTCATTACTAGCACTTCATGTGGCCTGACACCTGCAGCTTCACCAGATCCAGGGAACTTGATTTTAAAATTTGTGATGTGAGAGATTGTTTTTGTTCTTTATTCTGAATTAAAAAATATTTCTACCTCCAAACTACCAGTAAACTCAAGTGAATGCCTTCATTTAGGAGAAATTTAGGAAGAGGTGGTCTGGTTGCTGCTTAAGTCCATATAAACTTTTAGCATCTTTGATGTTCCTCGCAAGGAATTGCACCCATTTAATGAGAACACCTTTTAGTTTAGTTTGAATTCTTACTTGGAACTTCATTTGATAGTGCTCACTTTTGAATTGGTAGATGTAGTACAAAATTGGTGCCAGACTACCCTCTCCATGACACTTGTGATTTTACACATTTCTGGCACATTCCTCAGTCATCTGTTTCCCTGACTAGAGTCCCGAGTCATTTGAAGATTTCTTTATTTGGAGCCATTCCAGACTTCTGGTCATCTGTCCTTGCTCTTTATCACTATTTGTTTATTTATTAATTATTATTATTATTATTTTATTTCTTATTTTGTTTAGAGTCCCATTTCTTTATCTCTTTATTCTGCTTTCGAGATATCTCTAGATTATAGGTGGAGCCTTCCTCTAGTCAGAAGTCTTCCTTAGTGTTGTGAACCTGATTAGACAAAAATGGTATGTAGTGACTAATTTTTCTTAGGACACATTTATGTATACTCATCAGTGTGAATATCTGTGAGTGCTTGAGATTTGCTTCACTTGCTCTTCTACCATGGATAACACAAAGCTCTTTACACATTATTATACTTGGAGCAGATTTGGGAACTCAGGTATCCTGCTTTCGTGGCCAGTGTGTGACCCCACGACTGGAGACTCACACAGACTCTCTTTCACACTCAAATTACAGGATCATCACTTCAGCCATGTGCAGTGTGACTGCTTCAGGGACACTCTTACTGCAGCATGGCTTTGCCTCCTGCTTCAGGCCATCTCTGAGAGATGGCAGAAGTGGGTTTGTGTTTGCTTGGGATCTGGGAGCAGGTTTTCCTTATCACCTGCAATTGCTAAGCTATTGCGTAACAGGACTTTTCCTCCAAGTGAAACATCTGTTGCAATACCTCCTCCATGACTTACTCCTCTAGCAGGGAGCGTGTGCATGTGCCACACAGCACTAGGAAGTGTGCACAGTGGCACTGCAGGTATCAGAGGCCACGGGTCATAGAGCAGCTGCTGGTGACTTTCAATCACTTGCAGGTGATCGATAATGTAGAGAAGAACTCTGCTGACAAAGGCACAGGTGCATACAGGATTAGGCAGCAGGGAAGACAGAATCTGAGGATTTATCTGGGACTGAATAAGTGCACAAGGTTAACTTGATCTTCATAAGATGTTGCTGATATTGCACAGAATGCTGTTGAGCAGCAATAGCATTGTCATCATCGTTAGCAATGTCATGCAGCACTGGCAACCTGCGTAAGAGGTCAACAATATCCTCGGTGCTTGATATGGACTTACTAGGAAATAGCTATTTCACTAGGAACTATCTCTGTGGCTTCACAGAGGTGGTATTATTGTTACCCCTGTGTAATTCATGGACTTGGGGAGCAGAGGGATTTAGAATTGTCTAAGCCAAAATCACTCAGAAAGTCTCTGACAGAGCCCAGGAGTGACACCTTGACACATGCTGCCTAGAGTCCCAGTACCACAACTGGCCACCAAACTAATTCCCTTCCTTCCCTTCCTTCCTTTCCTTCCCTTCCTTCCCCACTTATTCTTTCTACTGTTCTTCTGAGAAGAAAACAAATCACTTGTAGGGAACACAGGGGAACAGGTTGATGGTTTATGGAGCTGGTTAGAATCTTTCTTTCATGATTTTTCTTTCCCTCTAAGCATGTCCAAATCGTATTGCTTTCATAGAACTGTTTTAAAAAATAATGGATCAGTCGTATTATTTATCTGTGAAGAGAAAGGGCTATCTGGTTTTCATTTGAAGAGGAAGTAAATGAGCTATCACAATCTTTCTTGGGGACAGCCAATTTAAAATCTAGGTGATTAAAATTAGAAATTCACTGGAATAGAGGTATTTAGTTTAGAAATGTATTAATAGAACACTAAGGTTGGGATTTATACCCATATCTAACAGAAACTTCATCTGTATGTTTGTTGTGACATTCCTACTCGCTGTTATCATGTACAAGCAAGGCAACTTTTCTGGTCAAGTATCTATAATGTAACTATGAACTGAGTAGGGTAAAATAGTGTACTGAAGTGATTTCAGTAGAAGGATGTATCAGATTTTCTTGGTTTGGGGCTTTGCTCACCTGCTGTAGGTAAAAGCAAGGAAGAGATGGAGAGAAGGAAATTCACCTTCATCTTCTCCAGAAGAGGAGAGGTAACAGTTTAATGTGATTAATGATTTAATGGTTTCATGATCCACAGCTGTCTCACAGAAAATCACTCTGACTTCACCTCAGGGGTGTCAAGATAGAAGCTGAAGCTGCAGGGGTGCTGTTCCCTTTGCCCACTGAGGTCCTGTGTGGTGGTTATCAAAGGAAACTTTTCAGATGGAACTCATCTTTAGATCTGTGTAATGAAGTGCATTAATGAGACTTTAATGGAGCTAATTTTTCCTAGGAGGTTCTGGTACGTGTGGAAGGACACTGTATTCCTTTACTGGTGTGTCACTTCTCTGCCCACCTGAGATCAGAGTGAGAGTGGCAATGGTGAGGGCAGGGAGACAATTTGAGGTGTAAAACCCCACGTGGGAGGTCCTTATTCTGTGTATGGAAAGGAACAGGGGCTAGAATTAATTTCATATTGGGGTAAACTAAGAAGGTAAGGACAAGAGAGTTTGTATCTGCATTCACCTATTTCAGTTTGCAAGTGTAATGAGTTGTGAATAATAGTGTTCAGATGAGGTTATTTTTACAAATACACTATTACCTATACAACATCACCCTGTTTTGTACAGTTGTTTGAAATTAGTGGAACTGTTGTAGAATAATGAAGTAAAAACATCACTAAATTAACTAAATCGATATGCCTTTCTATGAGCAAAATAACAGGTGCTGCTGTGGTTCATGGCAATCAGTTATCAATGCCTACTGATGTATTATAGTACCAGAGAGACCTGTGAAAATGCCAAGGAAAGTTTTTTTGGTTTGTTTTGTTTGAAATCTCACAGTGAAATTCCCAGTAGGAGAGTTTAAGCTAGAAATCCAGAGGTACCTAGAAGTAGCTTTAAACAATAAACAGAAAACAATAATAACAAAAATTACTATTTGTGTTTCATGTAGACGAAAATCAGTTTATCTGTTTGTTTTTCCAAAAAGCATTATTTCCAATAATATACATCTCAGTAAGGTGAGTAATTTAACCCTTTTGATGTGTGAAAGTACATGTTTATTATGGTGTATGTGAGTCTTTTTTGATCATGCATACAGAATAAGGAATTTTGCTCTCAAAGCCTGACAATGTCTGGTGTTAGTGAATACATAAGAATAATGGTGCTAACAAAATTCTCATCCTTTTTTCACCCATGGCTTCTTTATCCCCTTTTGAGTGACTAGTGTTAACATCATTGTCTACATGTATTCATGCACGGGAGCTTTTAATCTCAGCTTTTCCGCACTGAGTGGCTGTGCATATGTGGACACACAGTTGCTGTCATGTCAAAAAAAGACGAAATTACTTTTGCTCCAAGTATTCTCCTGCCATTTACTCTTTTCTGCAGTGTATTCACATAAGTGTTCTTTCCATCTTCCTTTATTTTATAATGTGTAAGCACTTACATCACGCTATTGAAATGATTTTTTGCTTAATATTGAAAGACTATGCATTACATGAACAGACACTGTGCATAGGTACTAGTGGTTGTTAGTTACTGTTTTTCAAACATGTTTTATATATATATATATATATATATACATTTCAAGTAACATAATCGCTGATGTCTGCCTTGAACATTGTAACCTGCTAGTGTTGAAATAGAAAACTGCATGTTTATTCTTTCAAAATAGTAATAAAGTAGTATAATTACCAAAAATACACTCGAAGACAGAGAAAGAATCAAAACATATTCTCAGCTATGCTAAAAAAAATTACTGGATTGAACCTGAGGGTGTGTTCATACATGAAGTGAGAGATGCTATAGTTCTGATGAAATTTAGTAATTTCTGTTTTATGAGTAGTTTTCAGAGCATAACTTGTATGGTTCATTGGTCAGACTGATTTCTTTGCATTGTGATTAAAACTATCTTTTGGATAGTTGTGACTAAGATCCTTCTGAAAATATTTTACATTTTTGTGTCCGCAAAATGAGAGTTGTTTTTTAACTTATGCAAGATACTTAATCAAAATAGTGTATAATATACCTCTGAATGAGATAAGGATGTAATATTTTTGGAAGCAATTTCATATTTATTCAACAACAACAATTTGCCTTTATATTTTGTCTAAGCATTTATTATTTTCATCTCATTTTCCAGAGACACTTCATTACAATTCTGTTTGTTTTATTGCTACTGAGGTATTAAAAAAAAAAACAACTCCTTTTATTTATAAATAGAAACTTAATATGGGTTATAGTTCTGACCAAAATTGAACATAAACTCTCATTAGATTATGGCACATCATACACAAAATTGTTAAGGTCACTTATGATCTCATGAACGAATGACCTGTGCATCCAAGAGAAATGGGAAAGGGCAAAGGCAACACAGCTTGTTTTTCTACTGTACCCCATTTGTAGGCAACAGTTCACAGATGAATATACAGTAAAAAGAAACAAAGTCTGAAAGTTAATACCCCAGGCGCCAAACACATGTCTGTGAAAGAGGAATGCAAGCAGACATTTCTATGTGCAGTACATTAATTCCTAATGGGCTCTTTCTCTTTTACAAAGGTCAGATCATTGGACAGAACAGAATCCCATCTCAGCCATGTGTTACCTGCCTCTCTGTGAGTGGAGTAATGGCATATTTGGGCTTCCTTGCCATGTGGGTGCCTCAGACCCACAGTAAGCGATTACTTACGCTGGTAAGACATGGACAGCTCAACAGGTCAATCCTATTAACGCTGGCTGTGTATAAATCATGCTTTTTACACTGACAAAGTATTCTCGGCCTCAAAGTGCTGGGTGTCCCTGTAACACTAGAAGGATGGGATGCCAAGGAAGATGCCTGCACAGGATGAAACTCCATCTGGAGTTTTGTTCATATGGTCCTTAATTTAATATCATTCTTTCCTTTTTAATTGCTGGTGATGTGATGGAAAACATAAGGCTGATAATTTTAGTCTCTGAAGCTGGGGTGTAACACAGTCATGAGGTGTGGAATCAGTGCAAGCCTTGCCATAGCCTCCAGTGAATTCTGCCATGGGAGAAATCGAGCCTGGGCAGAGCCAGTGAAAGGGTCACTAACATGCACTCAGGAGAGAATGGAATGACTCTGTAGATGGCCTCGCTGCTCCTGAGCAATTGCACAAATCATGGTCAGATGCAGGGGCAGTTTCTGGCTGTGACCATCTGTCCAGCAGAGACCAACAAACCCACACCTGCTTCACTCACCAAACAACTGAGAAAACCTGTTGGCACCCAATGCTGAAATCATACAACAATCTGAAAGGTTGAAAAGAATAAGCAAGTCCTTGAGTCTTTGCCTCTTGGGAAGCATCTTCTTTCTAAATCAGGCCTCCTAATTTAGAATTTGGACTATTTTCTATTTCTGGTTTCGTATACAAACAAACAACTATACTACATATAACTGTGGGACTGCAGTTTGCAAATCCAATATGTCAGCATTACTCTTAGTTTCAAAAGTATTTTTTTCTCTACTAAGAACCACAACATTTCATAAAGCAAGTTTATACAGGATTTAAACTCTGATTTACAGATAATGTAAGAGTATTAGGTTAACTTTTGTCAAGGGAAGCCGAGTGGAAGAGGAGTAATTGAGTCTGGAATTTTGTACTACCTTTGTTATCTGAATATTTGACAAAATTAAAAACTGACCTTTATATAAGTAAGCAATTTTTTCCAAGAAGGAGGTTGGTAGCGTACAGTGCTACTGAATTTGAGTTTCAGTGACCTCTAATGCCTAGATTTCTCTACAAATATATAAACAGTTTATACAGCTTGTTAGCATGGCATGAGTATTATAGATATTGCATAAACATGTTTGTTATTTATTTTCAAATTTTAACCTTTTACCTTTTCAAAACTAACTGAGAATTTTAAATGATAAATGTAACATTTTTGTAGGAGATTCTTACTGAAATCTCACTATATTGTACTATGCAGTAAAAATAAAAGTCATGAAGAGTGTAATAAATATACAATCATCCCAGATATTTTGAGTCAGCTCTACCTTTTTGACTCTAGCTATAACATTGACTGTGAATATTTTAAGGGAGGATAAGAAAAGCAGATTCCAGAATTCCTATCAAATATATTTTTCTCACCCATCACCCCTTTGTGAAAGAATGAAGTTTGTGCATTAGAAAGGTGCAGGATGTGAAATCTCCAGGTGCTCAGAAAAATACATTTCAGTGTTATGTAATGAAATCCGATGGGTGAAAATGGCCTTCAAAGGCTCTTTCCTTCCTTGAACAACAAATGCTATCATCAGCTATTTTTGATTAGCCTGTGAATTATGATCCTGTCAAGGTAATGGGGCTCTGCTTACAAATGCAACAAGTCTTCAAGTCTAGCAACAGTCATAATCATGAGCAAAACTTGACCTGCAGTGGTGTGGGATTATTCTTGTAGTCTACAATGAATTGTTGGGTCAAGACTCACTTGTGTAGGACATGCTTGAATCTTCAGCATTCATGATATTGGACGTGGTTGTAATGCTTTTGTTGTTGAGACAAAATACAGTAACTCCTAGAATACATAGTTTGAAAGACTGTGGAGAAGTGAGAAAAATGGTAATGATACTAAATCAGCAGAAAAAAAATTCCACTCTTTTTTCTTGGCTACTTTATATATATATATATATATCTAGAGAGAGAGCAAAATCTTTTGGGGAAGCATGTTATCATGATGTTATTCTAGAGAAAAAAATTACACTAGGATTTAAAAAAAAATTGAGAACAAACACAGTAACAATGGATTTGAAACAAATCAGGTTCCTAATTTCCACCCCCAGATGAGACTGCTGAGTACATAAAGCTTTCTTTAGCATTCAATGTGTTTCTTTAGCAATACAATGAGTAGGATTGATTCATATTCATACTTCCACTTTTCTTACTTAGCATAGCAATTGAAACAGTTTAATTCATTGCTAGCCACACTTTTCAAATATTTTATAAGAGTTACCTGTTTTTTCTTTTACCCTCAAGCTTTCCTCTTTCAATTTACATTAGACTCTGTATCTTTTTTATCTCCACTATTGCACTTTGCTGAATTCCTTCCAATTTGTAGCTGTCATTCTGGTGTTGAGGTATATACAAATCTCAGATATCTCCAGATGTCTGAGAAATATCAGCATATCCTAGATCTATACCAACAGGGCAGAATTATAAGTTTATAATTTAGGCTTATAAAAATGTTCACACCCAGTGAACATCAACTCAGTATTTTCTAGTAAGGCTGCTTTTTCTCAAAGGATTTAATAGTTATTTCCTACAGGTGATTTTTTTCCTAAACTGAATCCCACTTGCTTGTTTTCCATCAGAATATTTTATCTCATGGTTTTATTTGTGAACATTAATCCAGTTTTGATGTTCATCTTGCTTCTCACTCATCACTGGAAGAGCAACCACCTTTGATGAATGTGATTGTAAGGTCTAGATTTCACACCATTTCCAGAAGGGAATCCTGTGCTGCTTACTACATTCTTCCATGATTTAACCTAGAAAACTAAACACAAACGAGCTTTCCATTGATTCATGGGACATTCACAAACCACCTCCAACTTCTTAGAGCTTCCTAGTATTTCAGGAGGTTTGCTGTCTACAGTCAAACCAAAGCAAAGACCATTACACGAATTAGAAAATAAAGAAAAGGGACAGCTGCTCTCAACTTTGCCTGAATTCCACTTCAATGACTTGGAGGTGACAGATCCTTCTAGCAGTCAGAACCACCTATTGATGACTGAACCTGCTCTTCCAAGCATCCAGGAAGGGATATCCAAAATCCCATCTGGATAGCTTGAAGATGTGCCAGCACGGCCTTTGATGAAGTGCTCCTCTACTATCAGTCTCCTTGCAATAATAAAGCTGTCAGCCAACAGAGGGAAGCCACAAGCAAAGGAGGCAGGTATAGCTGCATGGTGAAATGTGTTCCCAGAGACATACGGGTGGCCATGAACCTCCTTACTCTCAGGGCTAAACACAAAACTCTTTCTTTTGCTTTTGTACTTGCCTAAGACCATCTCCTATGCAACAAGCAAGCTGTTCTAGTTGTTGAAAGGGGGGAAAAGAGGATTTGTGTTTAAGTATTTTGCTATGGTTATGTGGGTTTTATGCCTACCTGAACAACCAGAAACGTTCAAAAATACCCTGGTTAACTGAGTAGTTTAATTAACACTTGAAGGAAGGTTTAATATAACTTCTGCTTTTTGAGCAAACATTTTTTCTGGAAATTAAACACTGCAGCTGAGCTCCTCAGCTGATAGGAAAGAGTGCACAGGGCCTAAATATCAGGACTACCTGAATCATGTCATCCAAAAAGTTGTGCGGTGCATAAGGCTGCTGGGATAATTATCCATCACCTCTCTGCCATTTGTGTCCACTGGGCACAGTGTCCACTGGGAACAGGTTAGGGCTCCAACCATAACCCACCTGCCCAGGAATTGAGCGTGGAGGGCTCCAGCCTTACATGGGGAGAGCAAGCCTTCACTGCTCTTGGGAGGGCAGATAGATGTTAAGGGCTGAGCTGAGACTCTCACAGGTGAGGCTGTTTTCGATTGTGCTGATCTTGCCTTTGTTGTCAGGAGTAAGAATGATGCAACCGCTCAGAAATGTTGAAGCAAAAAACCCCTGCCTTTAAAAGTAATTGCTTCCTTGCTTTGTAAACTGCCTACTCTTTAAGCACTACGAATGACTATAATTAATCCTTAATTCAAGCTGCTGTATCTATGTTACATTGTTGTGTTTACTTAGACGTAAAATGCATTATTCTTTACAAGATAATGGCATCAGTCCACACAGAGTCTGTGACAGGCACAGGCAGCTCAAAGCCGAAACATTAGGTGGAGAGTTATAAAGCTAGTTACGTGCCAATATGTTAATTAATTAATCACAGGCATGTTTTCAAAGCATTCTTCATACCTCAGGTGGGGCTCCTGGGCTATTATGAAATGCCAAACTTCCCTTGGGGCTTTGAGGATTGCACTTCTAAATTCCTCAGAAGTTCAGGGAAGTAAAAGGGTATGTTTTTGGTGTGAGTCACTGAAGTGAGGCTGGAGATAAAGATTTTTTTGTTTTGTTTTATAGATGGGGAGGAGGGTAGTAACCAGCCAGCAAGCAAGCACTTCAGGAAGGAACAGAGTGGAGGGCAAAGCTTTATTTTTCTAACCCTATGAGCCTATTTTTTCTAAACACATCTAATTTTTAATTTAATTTCCTTTTAGTTTAATTTTTCTGAACTTTCTTCACTTTGAATTCAACTCTCTGGTATATATCAGCCAGCCTTCTCTTGTCTTCTAGTTAGAAACCCAGCAGCTTGTGCAGTACAGAGCAAGTGAATATATGCCTCTTTCACAGTTCAGCATCAAGGACTTGAAAACAATGTATTTTATCCTGTGTTTTTGCAAACAAAACATTTCTGTTTTCTTTCAGCTTGTCTGTGAACTTGTGAGGTACCTGCAAGGCTGTGTCTGTAAATTCCCCCACAGCTTCTTTTTTTTGTAGTGAAAGGGGAGATGTTTATCAAATAACATCATTCCATTTCAGGGGAGGTCTAGGGTGGGCAAGAAATATGAGATTTGGAAGAAAAAGAAAAGAGAAAGAAAAAGGAAGTATACTTCACAGGGATTTGCTCATTTTTTAAGACACACAGCTCTAGATGTGTATGCGTCAGAGCAGTGTAATCCAGCAAGGGAAGCTCCTCAACTCTTTCTGGCCAACCCTGTGCCATGAGAGCAAGGAACTAAGAGACCCCTGAAACACATCCTTGATGAGTCTCAGTGAGATTGGCACCAAAAAAGGACCCTGCCAACTAGAGACTGGAGTGTGTCAGAGACCTGAAAAGGGCTCTCAGCAGGACTGGGCTGAGCAAATGTGGCTGCTGATGTCTGCATGTGGATAGTGATCCCCACTGTCTCATCCCAGCCTCTCATGCCAGAGGAAAAAGGTTAGCAAGTTGTAGGCCACCTGCTCTGCCTAAAACTTTCACTTGAATTGGCAGGAAGAGTAAGTGTAATGGAATTTTTTGAAGGGTTGGGCAATTCTGTTTGTATCTGACTCACATTGCATGTAGATTCATGAAATGTAAAGTGATTCCTGGATTAGATACAGAAGAGAAGTGCCTCACATGTCAGGACAAAACTAGTACTATGTGGCATGTTGGTGCTGAGGGAAGGTCACTCAGTTTCGAATTTTTTCTAATTACCATTCCCACTCGGTATCTCATGCTTTACCTGCGGCAAAGTTGTGTAACACCCTGGGAACACATTTATGCTTTCCCAGCAAAGGTGCAGAGGAGAAAATGCGTTAAGAGAACCCCTCATAAGTCCTGCACAGCTCAGCCTGGAATATGTTCAGGCAGGACTTTGGGAGTGCATCCAGTGCTGCACAGATATCACTGATGGAGAGAAAAGATAGCCAAATAGTCAGTATCTTTACTCTGATTCAAAGAATTCTCAATCCACTGGAGAAATGAGAAAAGCAGGAAAAGTTTTTCCATGTTTGGAAACTTCACAGAAGCCAAATAGAACAAGGTCTTTGAGATACAGTGTGCAGTTAAAGTGCTTTGTGAAAAGAGCTTTTTTTCTGAAGAAATAAAAACTTCAGCAGAACTTCAAATATTTTGCTTGAATTCTACTAAGATTTCAGTTGCTGATTTAAAAATATATCTTCAGGAAAAGGAGAAAAATTCAGATTAATGTTGGTGTGAAAGAGGATCAACCTTTCACCTAGATTTGTTCTGCACTAATCATGGGAATACGGGCATAAGCTCAAACAAATATGGAAAGGGAGTGGCTTACTGAAAGCCTTATAAATAAAGTACAAAGGTATTGTAATGGAATCTTTAAAACTGGTAGAGCATTTTGTAACCAGGAAAGATTTGGCAAGGATCTCTTATTTACATTCTACTGGATTCAGCTGTTTTTAGCTGTTCATTTGTTGCTTTCAGCTGAAATGGCTAAATGCAACCGCACAAGACAACCCCTCTTTCATTGATTTTAAAATTAATGGGTATTCCTCTTGAGAGGGGTAGTAGAATATCCTGGATTAGAATGTTAAATAAATAGTCTAATAAAGAAATGGACTTTTTATTTTTATTTCTTCTTTCCCTGTTATGCTGTTTATGAAAGATATATATAACAAATACAAGTACATAAAAAAATCAAGAGTTAAATAATGTAGAAGGAAGGGATTAAAAAAAAAAAGCTGCTTTATGTAAACAAGTTTTGACTTTTAAAACTGTATTTTATTTCACTCTTCTAGGACTCTGCTTCCAAGAGGCCCTTAATTTACAGAGCTGTCATGCACTTGAGTTCAGTGGAACAGCTTGTTTGGAAAAAAATCTACAGAACAAAACTTGGTTTTATGTTACTGGAAAGATGTGTGCTTTCTTTCAGTATCAGTAGGCAATCGGAGTTTCTACGGACCTGGTGCTAACAGAGTTATAACAGCATGAAACTCCAATGATACAGTGATGAATGAGCCTGCAGGCTGGAGGAGCAAAATCATGTGCTTTGGAACAGGATGGTGTTTGGTAGCCAAGGAGGATCCTGCCACTGTATATGGTCACTATTTTGTTTGTGTTCTGAAATTCAGGAAGAGCCACACCTTAGACGCTTTATGGCTTGACACTGCAGGATGACAACTGGCTGCCACTTTGCATGTGGGACAAGCACTCTGATAAAATATTCTGGGCTGCACTTTCCTGTTTGCGTGTTGCAGCTTGTGTTACATTTCAAACTTGTGATCGCAAATTGGAACTAAATTTCTGCACCTCTGCCCATTGGTATTGATGGAGTGGATTTCCTCAGAAACTATCTCTGAATAATTCTGGATGGATTTTTATCTCCAGAACAACAGCTTATTTGCATTAGTAAATAGTCTAGCTTTATGTCTAATTAATATCTTTATCAGTTACTTGAGTCTTTATGCTTTCTTTCCTTTGATAAAGACAGGAAGACCACAAGTTCTCTGAAATGCCCAATGATATAGTGGAGTCAAGGATTGACCTCTGTTGCTAAGCACAGGCAGAAAAAGCAGATATATGAATTAAATGGGAAAGAGGAATGGAGGATGCATCTCTTGCAGGAAATGAATTATTATGTAGTAATTTACTCTTAAAGTTTAATTATTTTAATTAGATATTACATAGATATCTACCTTGCTCTTTAAAAGTGGCCTGGAGGACTTAAGTTGTTGCCATTTTCATTTGAGTCTGGCAGGCATGTAGGGTCCTGCATGCCCCAGCAGGCACTCTGGCTGCTCCTGAGCTGGGGCTTTACTCTTCCCCAGGCCATGAGCGTGCCATTGAAGACGGCCTGAAAAGATGGCCTATATTCACTGGTCACACTGCCCATATTAATCACAGCATGAACACAGGTGGAAGCAGAAGGCTTATCTTCCATTTTGCATCTCCCTCCTTACTGTCTTACAGTCCCAATTACCCTTGGTCTTACAGAAATCCAGCAATGGTGCTCTGTTGCTGTGATGGACCCTGACCCCAACTTCTCAGCCTGTGTTAAATGCCCACAGTAGAGTAAGCCTTGGAAATAGTCGGCTTCTGTCTCTGAGATCAGAGCTCAGAATATATGTGTATAAAAAGATAGCTGAAACATTTCACTAAAACTTGATTTTATTGTGATGCCAGCCCTGCAGAGAGCGACATAAAAAGATAGGACTACTTCTCCAGGAAACATCTCAAGCGACTTCTTTACTTCTTCATTACCTTAAATGATGATACACAGAATCAGCTCAGTGACTTTACTTTAGGCTGAAAGGATATTTCTGTATAAGAATATATGGAAATGCTGGCCAGTGCTAAGGCTCAGTCCTAGAGGATTATGTAGTCCCTGCTCTGAAGTCTTGCACCTTTTTTTTTGTGTGTTTTAAGTGCATCTAAAGAGCTCTGATATGAGATTTGTGAGACAGAAGCAAAAGCATACATATGAGGCCAACTTCAAAAGTTCCTTCACATCCAGAGAGTTGGAGGTATAGGAATACTGAGATCATGGGCTGCATACCTAGTTGTGGTACATGGGCTAACAGGGACATGAGTTGATTTCACAGTCTGCATGAGTTCCTAATTTATACCCACATGGGGTTCAAAGACCTCTTCCCTGTTCAAAATTCTGGCAAAGCTCTTTTTGTCTGGTTACCCTGCATTTTCAATGTCATATTTCCTAGGGCATGTCCAGTCAGCTTGGATCAGAAATGCTTTTTGAAGAAAACATTCTCATCATCACCACTGTGGTCCTCCAACTGAGCTGCAAGTCTTGGACTTCGCAGACTGGCTGAATGTCTTTTACACAAAGTTAATCCTGTCAGTGTTCTCCTGGTGCACACCTAATGGTACACAGGATCAGGATAGAGCTCCTCTAGAAGAAATCTACAGCTGCACGTGGTGTGCCTGCTGGAACCCTGAGCAGCAACTCTCTTGTGCTACAAATCTGCTTCTCCTGGGACTCAGGGCTTGCAGACAGAAATCTTCTCTTGGCTATTATGTTTCTCTCCAATTCCTACAATGCCCTTTCAGTCAGTTCTGATTTCTGCTAGCATTCTTCAAATTCTTCTTCAAAATCTCACTTTACAGTTTTCTTCCACTATCACTTTCCAGTCGTGATCAAGTAAGCTCTGAACCTGGGGGAAACACAATGTAGAACACAGTTGGCCCAAAAGCCACAGGTCTGGTGTCTTAACTGTCTGGGAAGAGTTATCAAGCAAGACAAAGATGAAGACTGGGCTGCTAAGAATTTTTCTCTCTATATCCTGTTTCCAGTCCTCACCAGCCATGAGAGCTCCTCTCTCAGCTGGATAAATGTTTTAATAATTTTTTTCAGATATGTGTATTTTATTAAATTTAAAAGGAGCTAGTTATAAATAGGATATAGCACTCTGGGCTGAGATCTCTTTTAGCCAATGTACACATAGAAGGGTGTGTGTGCAATTTTCACTGTCCTGCCTGACCAAAATGTACATATTTTTACTGATGGAAAAGCAGATAATCCAGTGAGGTTGAAGGTGGTTGCAACTCAGTTTCTGCTCCTGAAAATACTGGGATGTATTTCATCTTGTGCTTGTGAGTGGTATAGGTATATATGGCCCACTTCTACTCCTAGGGACTTTTGGGGGAACAAGGTGCTTAACTACTTAAGGACAAGCATGTGCACATTGAGCAAGAATGATTAAACTTGGCTGTGCAAAGGCCTCCTCCCTTCCCTGCTCCATCTCCCCCCACATCTTCTCTCCAAAAGTGCATTAAACCACTTCCAAACTGCTCATGCAGTTGGGGATTATCATGCTCTGGGGATTGTAATTATTTGAGATCTGTATGCTTCCCAAGTTCTGGAGGCAATTATCATTTGGCCTTATCCTTCAAAGAGTGCTTGCAGAATGTGGAGCTCTTACAACCATGCCTCTGAGATATTCCTTACATAACTCCCAAGTTATGAAAATACAGTGTTTAATTTTTACAGGCAATGAGACTGCTTGGTCTATTGTTTCCTGTTAAATTCACCACACCAAATTCCATCCCATGGGAACTGAAGCCAGTCAGTAACTGAGATGAGAATTTAGTCCATTCTTTTCTGTCAAAGTTGGGATATTTCACATATCTGATAGTGCATCTGTTAAAGGAACAAATTCCTATACAGTGTGTTGGCCATTTCTGTACTAAAATCTTACCTTAGATGTGTTCACATTCCCATTCAAAGTTGTCAAGTTATTTAACTTATTAAAAAAAGAAACACATTTTTTTCCGTACTCATTGATCTTGTCTTTTGATGCCATGCCCATTATGCTACAATGCATCTGGAAAATAGCCCATAATTTTTCTTTAGGTGGGAAAAAGTATTTATGACTGTTCAATAGTATTTTACGGTATATATGATCAAAAGATTACAACTTTATTTTCAAATCAAGTCCAAACAATAACAGAAACTACCAAGGTACTGTACTTTGTTTCCCATTTCTCAGAATACCCCTGGAATTCTGCCTTCATTAGGTATACTTCCCACACTGCATGGTTTGGGGTCTGAACATATGTACTACAGCCTGAGAAAGCACAGAACAAAGCGTGAAATGAAACAAATACAGAAGTGAAATATATCTGTGGGAAATGGCTTTAATTAATGGAACTCTGCCTATACGTTGCCCTAGAAGGAGCATTATGTTGAGCAAGGATGAACAGAAGTACTTGTAGTTCCTTTAACCATAATTTCTCATAAGTTACATGGTTTCCAGTAGCTGAATTCAGGATGATTAATCAAGCAGCATTCTTTTCTTTTATTAAAGAGTGCAGTTCATTGCCACTCTGCATTTTAGAAAATAATGGATAGCAAGATTCAGCAATTCATGCGAAATTTCAGGTAGGCAACTGACGTGTGGCAGTATCTCGAGAGACAGTAGCAATGAATGGGCTGTGAAGAAATCTATAGTTCCCCGTGCTTATGACAACCAGTGGAAAGCAGGACCCTCACATCACTGTTGTATGTTTTTTTCCCCTGTAACATATTTTTTGGTGGCCGTACTTGAAGGTAATGAACAAGTTGATGTAGAGATCTAGTTTTGTATTGACAATCTGGTGGTTTTAATTTTTCTTTCCCTTCTATCAATAAAATGTGTCATTTTGACTCTACTGAGAGGAGGGTTTTGTGCAGGCTTCACAAGAATTGTAATTTATTGGCAAGCTGAGGAAGTTGAGGGAAGCTCTCTGTTCAGGATATCTCTTCAGGATACAGGAAAACCAGCATTAACTCTCATCTCAGACTTTCCTATTGACAGTAAAAATCTGTGACTAAACGGAATGAAATTTGAATTTGACATATAGACAAGTTTTTCCGAAGGGAATTTGGTTTCTTATCTCTTATTTTCTTGATAATACAACATTTACAGTCTTGGAGCAGTTTTAAAGTAAGAAATGAGTGCTGTCTGGTATCAACAGCTGACTGAAAATGCCATAGTGAAGCTGTTCCTGTTATCAGAAGCTGAGGGACTGAAGTACCTGGGTTCCCCTCCTCCATGCTGTTGCAGTGACAAGAGCATGCTCAGCGAGTGCTGTGGGCTTCTCTTTTTCCCTTGTAGCAAGGGGGGGGACGATGAAGCAGTGCCCAGAAATTCGGAGCCTTGCTGGACTTGACTTCAACAGGCCAAAGCCACCACTCTTCTGGTGTGACTGTCACACAGCATGTGCAGGCACAGGTACGAGCTTCTCTCTGTGATGTACTCCATAGTCCTTGTGGAAATGAGTGTATCATTGGGGAGGAAGCTGTCACAAGTCTCCTGGAAGCTGGTGATTGTAAAAGACATGTTTGCCTCAGAACAAATGTAAAAATCCTGGAAAGTTAGAGGACAATGGCCAAGGCACAATCCATTCAGGGCCATCTGGGAGGCAAGATGGGCCATGCAAGGGTTTCAGAAGAGGATAAAAGAGGAATGGGGTATGTCTGGGTGTGAGCTAGATAAAATTGTGTATAGGCAATGCAGCTGGGATACCACAAAAGGAGGCAGAGGCCATTGGAGGAAGCCAAGAATGGTCAAATGAGCTTCAGTAATGGGGCCCTAGAAGGGGAAAAAATATAACAAGAAAAAAGGTCATGCTTTTTGGATGAAGTGCTGGCTGATGAATAAAAGACTTGAAATAAAGAGCAAAGAAATTCCTTCTTGCTGTTTGATGATTGTATTAAGAGAAATACTATTTAATGTCAATTTTCAGTAAATAAACAGGGTTGCTACCCTGTTTGTACACAATTCAATCTTCAGTTTCCTCAAGAAAAGCAGTCTGAACACAGTCTAAGGACTCTGCCCCCAAGGGGTAATAGTAGCCTCTAATGGGAATAAATAGAGTGTAGGCGGCACTCTTTCAACACACTCTTTGAAGAGCAAACTGAATACAGTCCTTAAGAAAGGCACAGGTAGACAAATATTTACCTATTAGGCCTCTATTCATGATAGGCTCAACCTTATTGTACTCAGTTGTTGCTTTCAGCCTTCCATAGATCTGTCCCCTGACGTGTGACCTGCATCTGCAAGCAGTAATTAGAGAACGAGGTGGCTCTGCACCGCCATGGGGTGTTTTGAATGAGGGGCAAGAGCAAGTTGGGTTCTGCAAAGCCAAAGTTCTCTAGGTTGTCTCCAGAACTGGGGGCAGCTCAGAATTTGGGACCAGATCAACCCAGGGCTCCTGTTATTGATTCACATCCTGGGAACTGAAGTAACATTAATGAAGGATTAGGGCTCCGTTACAATACTTGATGGATAGAAAGTGTAATCTTTTGGAAACACTTGTTGACAGAGGTGCCTTTGTCATTTACCTGCCCTGTAATCCAGATACTGGGAAAGGTCTTAATAACTGTCAGTTTCACATTGGGCCTGTCATGTAATTTGATCACGGTAAACCATTTAACAGGATTAATTCAATGTAATCTTGGATTTGCAGTTTTGTGAGATTAACAGAAATGGTATTTTTTTATTTTACAGAAGTGGGCAGATGGACTAGGATTAAAGGATTTCTCCTCCAACCAGATCATCCTGAAGGAATGAAATACATTGCTATGGAGGAATAATTTCCTCCTTGGAATATGCAGAACTCCAGTGAAAACACATCATAGGTGAAGAAAGGAGTAGAAGCTTTTCTTTGCTGGCTGTGTGCAGAGCCTTGCAGTTTGTTTCTCCTATTGCTGAGGGCCCTGTGTGGAGCAGAAATACACACCAGTCCTGTCCAGTGTGTGACCGGAGCAGCCACAAAGTACGTCACTGGTGGCTCTCAGAAGAGGGCCTGGGGAGGCAGGCACCAGGAGTGCTGGCAAGAGGTGCTCCCAGGTGCCACCACTGAACCCCCACGTGGCAGCCAACAAAGGCCCTATTGAGAAGGGACAGGGAGGCAGGGCTGTGGTCAGGGTGGAGGAACACGATAGCTGCCTCTGGAGGCCAGGGAATCTGTAAAATAAACCGCTGGGCAGCGTGAACGTGGAGGTGAGGAATGTGAAACCAGAGTCGAGTTATTTGGGAGCAGCGCCAGTCCAATGCTGTGCAAGACATTGCTGGCCAACGGAAGAGGCATAGCTGGTTATAAAATAGAGCAATGACAGGACAAACTCTTTGTTGGTATAAATAACTTCAACTCTGATCAGATCAACTGCCCGTTTGCACTGGGGAACATGCACAGCACCTGTGGCCCGCTGGCTGTTGCGCAGCCACTTTTCCCCCCCGGGCTTGGCCAGGCTGATGGAGCCTGTCAGCTGCATAGTTTCTGTGACCTCTTTGTGGAGGCATATGGCAAAAGGACTTCTGCATCTCAGCCAAGCCTATACCCTTTCCTACTCGTGGTTACATCCCAGACACATTCTTGGCCTATTTCACCCAAGGATGAGGTTTAAGGCTAAATCAAGGCTGCGTCTGCTGGGAGACATGGTCCTGTGGTTCTTCCTTTCACTATGTTTGGGCTCTTGTTTTCAGCTTTTCTGTACTGATCGTAGTTATGTGTCTTGGGTTTTCCTTCTGCCAGGTCAAGTCCGGTTCACCACAAGTACAAGTCTTGGCATAAATGGAGCTTACAGACCCATGCAGGCAGAGGGTAGAGGGCCAGAAGGGCATTGCCCCTTTCTAGGGAAGCATATTCCCAAACTTTCTCCTGCTGCTCTTTCAGGGGTGGTGGTTTTCCAAGCGTCTCTAACCCACCTTGTGGCTATAGTTTGCAGATGTCTTCAAGAAAGAGAATGTACAAACAATTTGTGCAGAAAAAACTGCTGATCAGAAGGTAGGAAAAGGTTTAAAATATAGAAATGGCTCATGCTCCTCAGTTCTGCTCTTTCTCTGCTAGATAAACTGCTGACAGAACAGCCCAAAACAGCTAAAAATAGTGACTTGGTCATTTCAGATGAGGATAATTAAAGAAATAAATGAAAATGAAACTTGGATTGGGTAGACAGTCTTCCATCAATCCCTGTGTTGTGCTACTTCACTCCTACAAATCATGCAGTGCTAAGTGTTAAGGAATGTTGCCATTCAGAAAAAAACAAACCAAACAAACCTCCAAAAGAATCAATTCCTTTTGATGCGTAAAAGCAAAGTGTGTGGTAAGAAATGTCTGTTATGACAACCAAGTCTTCCTATCTGACAAGTTTTTTATAACATCAACTTCATTTATAGTTTGTAGCACTATCAAACCGAGTGTTCTGAACTGCAATTGGAGTGTTTATGATCATAGCAAAGGAAAAAACAAACAGAAAATAGAATGAGAACTGTTTCAAAAGAAAGAAGCCTGATTAATATTAAGACAACTGAGCTATTGTCTACACAGTGGTTTAAAACTTGATTTAGCTTGTAACAAATTGTAATAGTGCCCACCACAATATGTCTTATATCTAAAGCTTTCCTTTGGGGTGAAATGGAGGAATAATTCATTCTTCTAACTTGATTCAGATATAACAATAATGGATTTTTTACTATTTATTTTATTAATAAAATATTATTTTTATAACAAGTCTCTGTCCTGTGCTGTGTCCTTGAAGAACCTCTGCCCCACTGTGGAACATGAGCAGCAGTTTTTTAAACTGGAGGGATGAATAATATAGCCATAAAAATCTGTTATGCATGACTTATGATCATCTCCTTTAGTTTACGTGTGGCTTATTTATATGCATTTCATCAGCCTAAATTCCACTTAAAACTGAACATTAAACTCTGACTATTCAGTCCCAATGTTCCTGCATCTTCTCTTTAACAGCAATATTTTAAAGAACATATTTGTGACTTTTCCAAGTTCTGGATCTGTTCTCCTTGTTTAAGAGTTGGAATGGAACTGACTAAATATTTGCAACCAATAAAGAGTATTTGGCTTATTTGAGGAGTAATTTTATTCATTCTTTGTATATACTGAGATGACTTAATTTATACAGAGGCTCTTGAACAGATGTTTTCACAGAACTTGCCTGAAGTTCTAGTTCAAATAATTATTCCTAAAAAGGAAACAATGGATTGCTATTGGCTGATGTTAACTCTTTGCTATTCTTGTTGTTCCTAAGTTTGGTTCTGTCTGCACTTTGCAACCATACTGTGTGGCTTTGCTTACCTGGATGCTGTTATTTGGGAAAAGGCAAAATGAATGAACTGTAGATTGTGTTCTTTGCCTAAACTCTGACATTTAAAGACAATCTAGCAACCTAGAAATCTGAATGAACACTTAAAAAAAAATCTAAGTGGAAGAAAGGGAAAGCAGCTTAAAATACTGAGTGTCTCATCCCACTGCAGACTTCTGTCACTTCAAGGATTTTTGATTTTAGCTCTCTTGGAAATGTGTTGCTTTTAGTGATACATTGCCATAACCTCAGGTATGTGTGTGGATTATTTTGCTGTCAGTGGAACCTGGAAGCATTCACCACATTCCCAGGAAAGAGGCTCTCTTAAGAAGTGCTTATTAATTCTGATTTGCTCAAGGAGTCTCTGTCTTATCCAGCATGTCATATCTTTTTTTCTTGGCTGTAGCTCGCTGGCCTAGCAATGAGAGTTGCAACTGGCTCTCACCTAAGTCATGCCTATTTGTGGTGGAGCCCAGCTTTAAAGAGCAAAACCTTTCTTTCCTCCTTTAAATGTAAAGCAGTGCCATGATATGACAGTCTTGATGAAGTGTCTGAAAGACTGGCCTCTTGTAAAACAACATGTGCACTTAAACAGAATAATTTCTATCTTCCTTTCTAATATAGAAAACTTATTATGTAACTTTCAAATCCTTTTTTAAAGATAGACTTGCTTGTAAAAAAGTGCATAAAGCACTACAAACTGAAATTCTGACTGAAGTGCTGAAGTTGTTCCTGCAGTGTTTTGCCTGTCAGCTTCTGATGAGGCCACTAGGGATGAAGAGATGGGAAAATTCTAGACTTTTCTCTGAGAGGCAGGAAGTTTTGTAGCTATATGTATTTTCTGCTGCTTTGCCTGTAACACTTCCCTTACTCACCTCTCCTCTGTCTCAATTTGTCTGTGTGTCCAGAAGAAGCTGTGTTGAGATCAGCTCATTTGTCTACCAGGAGATGTCTGCTGCTAATGATTTCTTTTTGTTCTGTACTTGCTTGGACTGTATGTGAAACAGTAAACTAGAGATGAAATGACCCATATTATGTTTGCAATCTCCTCTGTTATATGATCATCATTTAGAATTTAGGTTTAATTGTTCTTGTGTAGGCTGGTAGATATTGATATTAATCTCTGACATGAATATATGTAGGATAGGCAGTGCTTAAAATTTTTTAGATTGAACATTTCAATTTTTGCATTCTTCTGCCCAGAGTATAGGATGTACATTGAATGCCAGATCTAACTTGCATTGAAGTCAAAGCAACAAGGGAAGAATTTGACTCTTATGTAAGAATTTATTGATCTAAGAAACAATTTCTCATCCTTATTCTATTTTACCAACTTTTAATATTATCACATTAAACAAAAAAAAACAATGAAAGAAAAAGAAATGCCTCATATATAAGTGCTTGTATTGAATATGTATTAAAAATGGAAATGAAATATTTTCCTTTGGAGTATCATTCTTGCTGTTCCTCTGTTCCCAAACATTTATGATTTCAACCATAATATCAACACAATGTATTATAAATAATATGAACATTCTTTTGAAGTGCAAGATGAAGAGATGAGGGCAAAGGGAAAGGATTTTTTTAAAAACAAAGTACTGTGTTGTGAGAAAACTACTGTACCCACTCTTTTAGTTCAGTTGGAAAAAAATCACAAGTCTTTCATGTCAAAACTGAAGGGATTTTTCAATTTAAGTATTGTTCCTCGGAGTTGCTGTCCAGGAAACTGAATAGGAGATTAACAAAGTATCTGGCTTAAAACAATGTAATTTAAAAAAATGTACCACTGTGTTTATAGCAGTGGAGGACCAGCCAATTGATCGCCTTAAAGTGTGGAAATTGGAAAACGGCATTCTCCAGTTATGGAAAATCCCATTGCTCAGAATTCAGATGTTTTGTAAAGGAGGGAATTGTTTTCAGAAGATTTGGCTGAATTTTTTACATTCTTGTATTATCTCATTCTGCTTGAGGAATGTAAACAGTGCTCATCTGTCAGTATAGCTGTTGCAGCTGGATGGCCTTTAGGACTGGGATTTTTTAAAAAATGAAGTTGCATCCTGAATGTGATGCTTACAAACTGGCAGCTCTAAACAATGAAATTTCCACTGTGATGGGTGAGGTATGACAGACAATTTGCTTTGTGTTGCCCCATTGCTCTGTCTATTGTGACTTACTGAGGAATTAATCCCAGGCTGGATATGTAATCAGATTTGATGCCTGACTTCCTGCTCTTCTAAAGTGACCAATTAAGATGCCAATAATTAGAAGTGAACAAGTATGAACGCCAAAAATAAAATCCACTTGTTGTCTTTTTCTAATATTTTTTATTAGAAGATTGAAAAGTTTTGCTTGTAATGATTGGAAAACATTTGCTTTTCCTCATCAGCATTATCTACAAAGCAGTAATATTGTAATCTTGCACTATCCTGCATCTCTGGCTACTTTACAGAATATGATGTTCTCAGCAGCTGGGGGGCTTTGGTCTGGGAATTGCATAGATATTAGTCACCCTTCTGTTTTCTTACTTCCACTTCACCAGAACCACCCTTAGCCATGTATTCCTATTAATTCCTTTTCTAAATATTATGATTCTGACACAAGCAGAAGTCGATGGAGATACCTGAATTCAGCTTAAAAAATGCTATTTCTGCAAAACAGTCCAGAACACTGTATCTAACTGTTCATCTCAGATGCAGCTTTTAAAATTTGTCCTTTATACATCTTGTATTAACCAGAACAGGGCATGCAAACATGAACTCAGGACGCAGTACTGGACAGCTGTCCACCTTTTTGGCCTTATACTTACTCTGAATATTACATTCTTTCTTTCTATATAGCAGCCCAGCTCCAATGTAAGAATTCATCTCTGCCTTTCTCCTACCAGTAGTAAAATTTTTATGGCAAGTGAGAGTGCTGTTTCTGTACTTAGCAAGAATGGGAAACGTGGTTGAACTCGGTGTCCCATTCCTTGCTCACAACCACTGTGTTTTGGACTAAAATTAACCCAGTTCACAGGCAGAGTTTGAAAGTGCTCAAAAAATGCATGAGAGCCTGAGTCTCATTTGACTGATGAGAACTTGGACACCCCACAGTTTAAGCAGTAGGGTGGAGATCCTAGGGATCACTTGCTTGAACTTGCATACCCAAATTTCTCCTAAACTGCTCTAGGTAGCTATTTATTTATTTATTCAGATTAGGCCCTTTCTTTTGCTCTGCTTCAGTCTTCATCCAGAAAAGAATAATAACAGCAACTGCTGCCTCTCCGGGGTGTTGTGTAATGAGGATTCAAAGGCTTGGAAGACACCCACCCATGATGACAGCAGGGGTTAGTACGGAATGAGCACAACTACTTTACCTGGTCACTGCATGTTCTGGTCCAGGAGAAGCAACCACCATTTTTGCCACCTTCTCCAGATGCTTCTTCGTATTGATGAGAATTTAAATGGAAGAACACTTTTTCTTCATGCATCTCACTCTTTGATTTCTGTCTTGTGTGCACATTCTCTGCCAATTCGCCCTGTCCGGATGTAGCGGACAAATCTATTTCTTGATGCTTGCTGCCATTTCCAAATAAATTGGGATTTTGACATCCCCACCTAAACAGAGTCTTACATAAATGTAGAAGCACACTTATCTGTCAAAAACTAAAATGTGTGTGCACATGTACCCCGGTACAAAAAGTGAGGGTCATTGTTGTGGGTAGATTTAACCAATGTATGAGATCAGCTCAGTCATATACTTGTAAGTTAAAAGGTCTATACGTAAAGTGTTTTAAAAAAGCACATTCCAATTTTATGTTTCATTAAAAAAATGACTAATCTTGGTAAATGTTACAACAGTGTTGATGGAACTTGAGCTCTAATCTATGAACACAGCATTATAATTTTACAAGAGTAGCTGTTCTTAATAAACATCAAAGTGCATGTAATTATTATGTGACTTTAGCTCTTTTTTTCCCATGATACTACAGCTAATCTTGACAACAGCTAGCACTAAGTGCAGGGATTTAACTTCCCGGATGATAAAGTTTAAAAATAGCTTTGGTTCAGATTGTTCCACCCTGCCATTATCCTTCATCACTTGGTTCAGGGGGGTGACCTTCATTCTCTTGTCTGGAGGCAGGGCTTGGATGTGCTGGACACTGCCTTTCAGAGGCTGTTTTGCCTGGGTTTTGGGAAATGGAGCTGGAACAGGGAACTGCATGAAACCACCCCTTTTCTTGCACAAGAAGACCACCCTTTTGAATATAAGCTTAGGTTATGTCAGTATTTGGAGGTTACCTTTACATTTCTCTGAAGTTCATTGATCTCAAAAGCAAAGCATAGCAAAACAAGAGCAACTGTAAGATTGTGGAGCAGAGAATGACTTCCAAAAAAAAGCAGATGTGGAGTAATGGAGGTGCTCTGTTGTGTCTGGAATTGGGTAATGTTTTGTCTTGCTGATGGGTAGTTCTCCGCATGGCTATAGGGCCTGTTGCAAGATGCCCTGCGGCTGGGCTTCTGCAAAGGCATTACTCTTTTGTCTAAATAGTCTTGATGGAGGCTTCAATAATAACTTGGGATAGTGAGGAGAATTTAACTTAAATCTTCCATGATGGAAAAGTGCTATACACAAGGGTCTACTTTTAGAGGGTTTGAGGGACTGTGTGTTCCAGGAAAAGGAAATAGAACAAAAATTCCCTGAACAGGATTGGGACCCATTATTTGCCTCTGCAGAACTCAGCCATATTTTACCTCCTCCTTTGCACTAATGGTATCATCTGCCAAGACCAAAACTGAAAGGATTCATGAAGAAATTCCCTTAAAATATAGACGAGTACATTGTGTACAAAGATGTAATTTCCTTTGCTGGCATTTGCAGTCTTTCCTTCTGCGCTCTTTTCACCCTACCCTTGACTGCTCAAGCTGGTTTGAACAGGCCATTTTCTGATAAACCCTATTACAGCATAAGTCCTTGTAGCATTCTAGAGCTGAATAATGAAACTAATGAAAGTAATACTTATCGTAGTCTATGGACAAATAGAAATAAATTGGTAACAACAGTATTGTTGTTGCATTTACTGAAATATTTAGTTTATTTTCAGTCTTAATGGGCAGATGCATTTGCTCTTTTTTGCAAACAGAAGAGTATTCAAAACATCTAACTAGAAACAAATGATCACACAATGTACCTGTATTTCTTGAACTAAGAACAGAACAAAATAAAATATTTTTGTCAGGCATGCTTTATAATTGTGCATTCCTGCACATAGAGGCCCAAGCAGGATCCTTCTCAAATGACACAGATGATTATTATTTTGTTCCCAAGGGAAAGTGGTATTACACCATCAGTATTATCCACTGGTAATGAGGTGCTCACAGATGGAAAGAGGAGGGGTAAGACAGATATAACATGAGTGACTACCCTGTGGCAAATATTGCTTTAAAAATGTTTTCATAACACTTCAAAGAGTCTGAGTGAGGGGATCACATGGTTATACTGTCTAACTCTTGCTTTAAACAATAGGGACTTCCACCCCCAATCCCGGATAACTCTGTTAATGTTGCTGGTAGTTTCTTTTCTTGGTGCCAAGTACGTGATTAAGACACTGATTCAACAAATCAGAGGTGATCACCAGAACACATCATATGATCATGAAAGGCTTCTGAGAGGGAGCTCTCCTTACTTCTGCAGTTCTGCTTTCTGTTTCTTTCTAACCACAGTCTCAACCACCATTGCTAATATCTGCAAAGACCTCTGAAGAAGAACTCTGTGACTGTGGTTGAGCCTTTTAACAGATGATTGTTAAACAAAAGAATGAGTGAATGCTGCCAGTTACACGTATTTGCTGTTTGTTCTCAGATGTTATATGGTGACATTACCTTTTCCTTATGGCTGAGAAAACAGGTGTAGCAGAGTCCCAGACCTTAATGTCCCAGTCTTCTCTGAGAAGGCTACCTTGGAGCTTTTGCCTGCCTGAAGACTGAAAGGGTTTACTGATTTGCACAATTGTAGGAGCAGTTCTGGTTTCACTAGAGATCTAATATGGAAAATATATCTGAACTGTTCCCTTTGCTTGTAACAGAAGCAGAAATGTAATTCAACTACTTGTAGAGAGATGTAGTAAAGAACCATTAACTACTTTTTTGATGTGAAACCATCAACATGCATAAAAGAATTGTCTCTCTGCACCCAGGTGATACACTAAGTGTTGATGTGCTGTTCCTTCACAACTATGGGGAGGGTTTCTCGATTAGACTTGTATATGAAAGGCCTTTTTTCCTTTTCTTTTTCCTTCACATTTTTATTTTCTGTCTGTGTGTGTAGATGGTCACAATTTCAGTGACATGATTGCTTCTTATTCTGTGCATGCGTATTAGTAATAATTTTCCTTTTTAACAGGGCAGCCAAAATGCATGCAGATAAGGGAGAACTGCATGGACCAAACCTAGAGAAGGAAATGTGTTTATAACCCCACTAATTCCAGCAAATGAAAATTTCCTGATCAAAGCATAAAATCTGTCTCCTACACTGATAGCATGTGAGGAGTAAGTGGTTTTGTGAATGAGCTACTGCAGTAGTAAGGCCTTCAAATCTCTTGGCTACTGTTGTAGTGCAGTATGGCCACAACCTTTAATCCCTTCTTGGGAGCAGCGATCAGCAGCAGGGAAAAATGGTGTTTTCCAGGGGGAAGGCTCTCTTTTTTGGTGAACTAAAAGGTAAGATGCCTAGTAAGAATCTGTGTCCAGCTGCTGAGGGAAAAGCAGCATTGTGATGGGAGCCGGGCCAAGGAGAGCATACTTCAGAGGTGAGATGATCCTTCCTTTGAACCCTCTTCTGACCAGTGTGTGCATTATTAAACACTTTAAGAAATACAGAGATCAGATGGAGATCACAGTTTCCTCTGCCATGGAACTGACTGGAGATAAAATGTGAAGAAGGACAGAGAAAGCAAAGCTGTTCACTTTTCTCTGAGGAGTGAAGGAAAATATGTTTACAATCTCCAAATAAGTAAGAAGATTCTGCAGTACAAAAGGCAATGTGGTATTGTTAGACATTCACTGCTGCTAGGACAAGAAGTAATGGGGTTACATTTAAAGAAGATGTTTAGGCAGAAAAGTTCAGTGGAAAAATGTATTGGGAAATATATTCTCAGGAAAGGTTAGTGAAATGTGGAAAGTGATTACCTGAAGATGGTAAAGCTTTTTAAAACAAGCCTAAGACGTATCTGTCATAAATGCTGTATAATGTGTCCTTATAGCACAAAGTGTTCTCAGGCCTCCTCTGAGCCTTTTTCTTTTTTTGTGATTTAAATGCTGGATATTTTAACCTTTCCTATAAAGGCTTTATCCATCAAATTGATTTTTTTCTGTTAACTTACTTTTGTTTAAAAATCAGCCTTGTACTTCGTATTATGATTTTTTTTCTTAATGACATTTAATTTCTTGTTTATAAAATGATAAGTCATTTTCATAAAGTGCTCTATCAAATAAAATTATCTCTGCTATTTGAGGATATAAAATAGGTTCTTTTTGTGAAGAAAATGCAGATGTTGTGTTGTCCACCCACCCATGTTAAAGAATTACTTAAGCTACAGTAAACTGGCCAGAGACATTAAGATTACAGATGGACCCCTCCTGGATTTATTTGGGGTGCTTGTGGGAGCAGAGTGCAGCCATTTCAGTTTACAGGTATCTCGAGGATGGCATGTGCTCAAAGCGAGTGGAAACTTCCTTTTACCAGCACTGACTACTTAAGGGACTGATGACATTGCGGGTGTAAAAAATGAGTTCTGCTTTGCAGTTTGTGGGATGATAATGAATTATGATATCTATCATATTATCCAGATGATTTAGTGTAATCATGTCTCACATCACTGTTTATTGCTCATTATCTTTCAGTGTGCCAATGCTTGATACATTTTGCATTGGTGATGATTTTGTAGTTGGATAATCAAAACACACCTTACAGTTAGTTTTAATGGAAAGTTTTTTTTGTCCATCTCTTCTTTCTCCTAATTCCGCAAGCAGCCCACCATCCCATCCTTAGACATGATGAATGCCTGTCTTCTAAACTTGTCTCTGTCACAGATTTGACTTGCAGCCCTCAGCAAATTGAGTCTTCCTTCTGCTCAAACAGATGTTACTCACCTATATTTCAGCTTTTCCAGATAACGTTTGCATGTCATATTTTGCATACAGCCTACTACAGTAAGTGTAATTAAAACCTGGCAGAACTCAATGGAAAGGCTAAATGATCCAGGGTGCTGCTAATAGTAAAGCCAAAATAGACTTCTCAGAAAAGTAACCAGAGTCCTTCAGTGCACTCTAAAACCAGAGTGACCTCCTTTCTGAAGAGCAGTTTTTACTCCACATTTGTAGGACATTTCATTCCTTGCTTCAGGGACCTCAGTTGAAACAGTATCTTAACTGCTCTTTTCTTTACCTCTTTCTTTCCATTTTCTTAGATATTCTTGGAACATATTTCATTGCACTGTCTGCTACACAGAAGACCAACACTGTTTGAGGACAGACAGCACTCTTGTTTAAATAATGATCTAATGTTATTCGTCAATGAATTTTCAAGCATGTGAAAGGGGAATGCCCAGGAAAAGTGATAAGGGCTCTAGCTGTTATTTGCTCTATCAGACAAGTTTGCTCCATTTATTTATTCAGAAGATCCTCTTTGATCCAGGGTAAAGATTTCACACAACTTGATGGTACTTGAAGGGGGAATCTATTTCTATATGTTTAATGCTCCAGAGAGTTCAGGTTCTTTAAAGATGTCATAAAATGTCCCCACAGTGCATCAGAATGTGCTTGAAGAAATCTCTCTTTTGTAATACTGTCTGTGAGATTCTCAGAAACTGAGAGTCCTGGCCAAAATAATTCCAGAGGGACTGAGACAAGCCAAAACTAATATGGTTTAAAAAAATACCTCCATAAGTTTACATGAAACTTTTCTAGGAGGGATTTCTTCAGCAAGCATGTGGATAGAATTTTTAAAACTGAAATAAAATGAGTGTCAGCCCCATTTGCCCATGGCATTTGCCACAATCTGAAGTATATGCCAGGAGAGAGTGAGATAGTAGTGTATAACATGATGAAGAGCAGCTGGGTCCTCTCCCCTCTCATGAGAAGCTTGTGCCAGATTGCTGTATTCTTGGTCTGCATGTTTGGGATGCAGAGTGAGTTAGAGCAGCTTGCATAGTTTTGAACACATCTTCAAATCTGAGAAATATTCTTACATAACTTCTGGTCATTTGCTGTGAAGAAATCTAACCTCTTGGTGACTCCCTGACCTGATTTCCCAGGTGCCTGTCAGGCAATTTGGATCTTGGCAAGAAGTGCTCATCTTATGTTGCCTCCAGGGGCATCTGGGAGTTGAACTGCCCTCTCTCTTACATTTTATTTCTTTAGGAGGCTTTTGAGAAGCACCAGTAAACCCTTACAGATACCAAAACTTTGCACAGGCGGTTCTTATCCCACAGTTGCTTTGCTCACAGTTTAAGCAGAGGCCTTTGCAGGCAGAGAGCAAAGCAGACTTGCTAAAGCATCTCCTGTCTGAAGGTCAAAATGCCCTTGTGACTCTCTGAAAACTGTCTGAGCTGGATAAACTATTCTTTTTTCTTCACTGAGACCCTGCTTTGGGAAGTACTGTTAATTTCTGGAGTAAAAAGGAGTTGCTGCTCTTTTCATAACTTATTTTTTCCCCTGTTATCTCCTTGGTTTAAACCAAAGATTTTTTTTTCTGTCAGTTCATATTTTAATTTTTGTTACCATCCTCCATATATGCCTCGTCAAACATTACCCACACTGGTTAGAATTTCTTTAACCAGCCAGAAAATAAAGAGCTGTTTTTTTTTCTTTCTTCTATCCTCTCACCAGCTAAAAGCAAAACAAAACTGTGTAGCTGCTTTAAAGATCTTAATTCTATCACCCAAAATATTTTTACTACTGTGAGAAAATACAAAAGTTCCTAAACTCAGTTTTCTAGTTGACTTCCCACTGATTTTATGATGATAGAGTTGGGACTGAGGTGCCACTGCTCTGCTGTGGATAAACCATCACCCAGTGGCAAAAGAGGTCCAGAGCTTGACAGAGACCCCAAGAAGCTTTCTGTCTGCATCTCTTAGCTAGCTGGTGAAAATACTGACCTGCAAATAACACCTAGTACTGTTGTGTGACAGACTAGGCTAAAAATGGCTAAAAAGAGCAGTCTTTCCAATTTGTAAATAATAAAATGCAATTGTCTGTCCTAGGAAAGAAAAGGCAGAAGATCAGTACCTCACAGCAGCTCCTGAGGGGGAACAGGAAATGGGGAACTGCTTTGCCCAAATAGAGTCTGGTATATTTGAGCAAGAGAGACCGGGAAGAAAAAGGAGGAAGGAACTTTGATGCAATAGGAAACTTCTGAATTTATCAAGGCAGGTCCTCTGCACAATCCTGGGGCTGAGGCCTCCTATATAGTCTATGCTATTCTTAGAGCATGCAGCAGAACAATGGTTCCATTCGAAGAAGCTCTTTTATAGCTTGCCAATATAAAGAAGGCTGTGCAAAATGATATGATCATGTAATTGAACACTGTAAATAGATACGCTGACCCAAACGATAGTTTGAAATTAGATCACTTTCCTGCCACATCTAAACTTTGTAGACTTAACAGACTGAGAAAGACTTGATTATTTTTTCTGGATTTATAAATGTTCATGTTACTTATATGTGATTTATGAAATCAAGTGATTTGATGAGACAATGATGGGAACATTTTTCTGTTCATTGAAGTAGAAGCTGGATTAATTTAATCCCTTTGCTGGTTTGACTTTAATGTACAGTTATGAAATTAAGATCTGTGTATCCTGCAAAATCTAAACCTCAAATGTAAAGAATACCTTTCATTTTTTATAATGCTGCCACAGCTTCCCCTATTAATTAGGATTAATTTGGATTATTAAAATTGGTTCTGTGCAGTGCAATACAACCGGTTCAGGCTTGAGTCAGACAGATAAAGCCTACAATTGCATTTTGAATGGCCACTGCCAAGACGGGAAGCTAATATGACAACCATTGCTGGCTAGCATGAGCTACAAAGTGTCTTGGCTTGCATAGGCTCATGGCAGATGCTTGATTCCCTGTATGCTGTGGGAAATGAGCAATATTGCACTATGGAGGTGTTTTTTTTCTAGTTCCCCTCCTAATAGAGCCAGACATGGCCCAGTGCAACAGCTTTTTGAATGTATTCTGACCTGTCTCAGAGTAGACATCTCACCCAGCTCCTTTTCATTTTCATTCTAAGCAATGCAACAGGGGCCTGAATCTGCACTGATCAGGCCCTGGTCGGTGGCTGTGTAGTCACAGGAAGGCACTTGGCATGGTGGGCAGGCTTTGCTCTCAGCAAGGGATGACATACAGCAGGGTGTGGCCCATGCAGAGAGGGTCCTGATGGGGGCAGAGGCAGCCAGGCCAGAGGTGGTGCCTGGAGCAGCAGATTCTGCTGAGAGGAGTATTGTGAAGTCTCCCAGTAGTCAAAAATTGGGACGAGACTGGTAGTCAAGATTGTGCAAACCTGGTGTTTTGATCTGCAGTGTGCCAGCAGAGCAGGGAGTGGTTGAGTTGGGCAACATCCTAGAGTTCAGCTGTGTGCCCAGAAAATAAAATCCCAAAAGGTAACGAACAAAGCCGGAGTGTACTGGAAGTAGCAAAAGGTCTGCAAAGCAGGCAAGTATTTTCTTTGACTAACTGATGCTGGATTGATGTGTAAGCAAGTAGGAGTGGAGCACGGTGCCTGATCTTCAGCAAAAGGTAATCCACACCTGCGCATCCCAGACACCATGCTCCCCTTTGAGGTGTACAAAGTTTTGATTTGTCCAGATGTCCAGCCTGACTTGTGGCACATAGTTAACCCACCAGCATCCTCTCTGGAGAGGTTTAGATCCAGCCGCATGAACTCACACCAGAAGAATGTGTTGTGTCATGGGACCATGATACTTACAGCATTTAGATATTGCATGTCTCAAAAAGAAACTAAGAATGTTGGAGTAATGAGATTCTAAAACACTATCATACTGAATTTTAATTGCACAGCACCTGGGAAATTAGTAGGACTGAACTGTAGCCATTTCATCTGGGCTACTTTTTTCATATTATGCTGCCATACCCATGCTTAATATCTGAGTCTTCTGCTGAATTTAGTTTTGTTTCCATGCTGTAGCCTTAAGCTGTGGATGAAGTGGCAGATTGATATTAAACCAAGCTTCATGGTGAAGGTATTGATTTGAAAGAGGGGAGCCCCTGTATTTGCTAAGGACCAATAAGTGACTCCTTCCCGAGGTGATGGCTCTGGGAGGCTTTTGGAGGGATATCAATTTTTCCTATGTTCAGTTTTGCTATTGTGTTGGAATTTGTGATAAATATCGTGGTGGTTTCTCTACTTTCACTAGTGATTTTAACCACACATTTTTAACATCACAGCTAGAAAGAGAAAATGTGAGTGTCGAGGGCTGAGCCGGGAATAGGACCTCGAGGTTGGAGCTGCTTGACTTCAGTGTGTCTGGAGTCTCAGCTGGAAAGCTGCTTTGCGTTTGTTTGATTTGCATTGATATATTGTTACATCATATATGTGATACAATAGATTTTAGAAAAAGCCATGTGGCTCTTGTCAAGAAAAAGGGAACTATGCACTTCTAGTAATTATTACCAGATGATTCTTGCACTCTTTCTACATATATAGTGAAGTTACTTATATCCTACTGAAATGCTGTGTTATTTTTTTTTTATCAGAGAGAACACTTGAAACAACATGTATACGACCACAATTTCAGCTCCTTACATCTGTTACTTAGCCACATCCTATGAGTGTAGAGGATCTTTAGTCAAGACAGTGAGCTTCAGATGTGATTGCTTATAATAAGTTAAACAAATTCCTAAGCAAATAGGTTGAGCAAATAATTTTCCTTTTAAATTATTCAGAAACTGAGGGTGATTATACAAAACAGAGACAGGAACAGTTTTCCACGTGCAGTAATTTGACATAGTAAGCTGAACTAGTTGTCTCTTCACACTCAGATCTTATTTACCAACTCTTTCCTGAGAGAATTCATGTAGTGCTTGAGTGTGAATCGTCATATTAAATCCTGTCAGTGACATTTTAAATGTTGTAGAGTTTGAACTAACCTGCTTTAATGCTCTGCTCCTTTAACTCATCCTATTATTGTCTGCTGCAGTTGTTGACTCAGTAGATTTTCTGATGTGGTCTGGGAATGAGTTCTTTTGGACTTTCACATTATCATATTACAATATACACCACAGATTATTTATACTGGGGTTTAATTGCATCATCTGAATGGAATTCATTTTCCATTGTATCTACCAGTTTGCATTTTAAAATAGTATTTTCTCTTATGGAAACTCGGAATAAAATGACATTGATTCTTGAGGAAATGAGCTCTAAATAATGATTCTATGATTCCGTGTTTGGCTTTAAACAAACACATTGAATTGGAATAAACAATTGGGAAGTATTATTAGAGGATGAAATATATCACTTCTGTACTGTAATGGAATGTGGAGTCTGTCCAGCTAAACGTAGCAGATAAATAAATAAATTAAAAAGTATTGAGCCTTCTCAAAGGGACAGAGTTGCTAAGTACAACTTTTCTGTGCTTAGTATAATCTTAACTCTTCTCCAAGCATTTCCATTTAATTTGAAAATAAAATCTTGAAAAAGTTCCCAGGACAAGTAACTAGAAATATGCAATCTCATTCATGAGAAAACCAAGTGGGAGACAGAACTTCATTGTGTATATGATTATTTTTTTGATCGGCTGTCAACACATAAATGTGAAAATAAATTGGAGACATTAACTCCCAACCCAATTTTTTGTCATGGCTTATTGGTGAATTTGAAACCTTGAAGTTCATTTTGGGTCAAGTAAACATTTTGTTTTTCCCATCAAACAAAGCACCTCATTGACTTACATAAGACACCACAGAAAGGAAGAGCTGATCCACAAAATGGAGGAGGCAGGGCCTCTCCTGCCACTGCAGTGCCTTTTTCCCGATGACCCTTGGGCTACAGTGGCATGTGGATCCCCTGCACCAGCTGCCACGTTCTGCTGGGCTGCTTGGCTGAGGGTCCCCCAGCTCTGGAAGAGGGCTCTGCCTGAGGCACAGCACTTTGGGCACCCAGCCTCCACAATTCCTTTCCTCTCTTTGAAAGCAATGTGCAGTGAACACTCTCTAGCTACCAAAAATAAGAGAACTCTCTTCTTCCTCTTCATCCCAAATGACAAACAACGAGGGAGCTTTATTTTTTCCTCCCATCTCATAAATCAAACAATCCCTTCCCTCAGATGGCTGTACAGGGGGAGTCTCAGCAGCCCTGTCTGCTCTGCACAAAAGCCTCTGAAGCGACGCCAGGCCAGGATGCAGCAGGAAGAGCCGGGCCAGTGACCCGTGCAATGGCGCAGGGCTGCGTGGCTGCCTCTTGGTCCCATATTGGCCACTTGGTGCTGCTTCTGTGACAAGAAAAGTGGTTGCAACTCTAGCAGGTTGGGGACTGTGGCTGTCCTTGATAGGGACACCTTTCTACAAGGCAGCCATGCCCTCTGTGGCAGCCAGGCTATGCACAGATGCTTGTGAATGCCCACATTTGGGGCACATTTTTACTCGACAATAGTGGCCTAAAGGTCTTGCAGAACAAAGATGTTGTTTTCCATGGCTGTTTTGTATTTCCTCATGAAGAGCTGGACTGAACTGGAAATGAGTTAAGTAGATCTGTTTGATCGGCCTTGGGAAGCTTTGCTGATTGGCCCCCTGTAGTGCTGTTGAAAACTGGGGTGAGCAGGAGGAAGGATTTGTCAAGATGAAAAAGCCTAAGTCCTCAGGCTCATATGTGCATGTCTGCACACAGAACAAAAGGAAAGAGGGAATTACAAAGCTGTTAATTTGTTAATAATGAGTAGATAGTTGCCAAGGTCCAGTCTGTATTCATGTGCCGTGGTTAGTTGCAAAGCAGAAAGGACCAAAAACAGGAGCTTGGAGAGTCCTTTCCACCTCCACATTTTCTGGAGGTATCAGGGCTTGGCAGTCCTATCCCCATACAATGCAGTGTATCAAGCTATCATTAAAAAAAGGGAAATCACCCCAAATTTACTAACATGCAAGAGTGGATTCAGTATAGGTAACGGGAGCAATGTGCAAGATGCAGGGAGAAACTGAAAACCAAAGAGTGAAAATTGATAAGTGAGAAGACTCTAATTTAATACAAAAATATTGTCTTCAGCTTAATAAACAGTGTATTTTTTCCTTAGAATGCAACATTTTGGGGATCTCATGATACCTTTCTTTTTCTTATGCATGAGACTTTTTTTGACTCCTTATATTGGGGATTTCCAGAAAAAAACCCTCCTGGGCTGGGGTTAATGGGGGCTAGGAAAGTAAGTGCTCAACATACTCTACTGCAGCAAAAGCTGTCTTTTGGGTCTGTTTTTTATTTTCAATCTGGGAATGAGGGGGAAGTTCCTGGAGAGTTACCAAACCATTACAGGTGGTTGAAAATATTTAACTCTTCTCTTTTAGTAACAGAAAAATATTTTCACTTTAAAAAAAATTGGTTCCAAATCTAGCTGACTCCCTGGAATCATTTGACGAGTTACTGACAAGATTGGTCTGGGATGTGGGATATACTCCATGAAAGCAACCTTTCCCCTTCTTCCCAGGAAAAAATTCTCTGCAAGTACCTGTCCCCACTGTGACCCTGTACACCCCAATCAGGCAAGACTGAGGGGAAGCTCTCTAGATACCTTGCCCTTAAGGAGTCTTTTTTTCTGATAAGGTATGAGAACCTAGAGCCTGCTTTAAGTTAGAGAGGGAGTCATATCTCTGGGAGGATGGCAGTGCTTTGGTGAGAGGTTTCTCTCCCAACATCATACCTATCCACCCTGTGTTTCATTGCAATCCAGCTCCCTGTCATGGGTTAGTTCTGAGACCCCACGTGGGTGTGCAGGGAATGCACATTTGTGGTTTAGTCAGTGCAATGCTGATAGTTAACGAGGTAAGCCTCCTCCAAAGCTGCTAATAAAGGATGGCCTCCCCCTCCTTCTCTTTGACTGGTGCAGTCAAGACCTGTCTGGGCTATTCAACTGCTCCTCTGTTGGTAAAATGCTCCAGCTTCTTGGTTCAGACTCCTGTAAGTTCTTCAGGCCTAAAACCTGGGCCTTATATGTTTTCTTGGACATAAATCAAAGCAGAGTTAAAAATAATAATAAAAAAAGCATAAAAAGCTGTTTGTGTTTTAGAGATACCATATCATTCAGACTTCAAAATACAAGTTCTGTTTAAAGTCTTTTTCCCTCCCCTGTGGTTTAGATTCATTAGTTCTAGACTTCCTTAGTCTGAGCAACAGTTTTAGTATAGATTAAGAAGGAAAACAGGATCTTGGTTTGCATTATAAATAAGTCTAGATTGTGCATTGACTGCCAGTATATTTTTCTTATTCCATATCTATGTCAGCTTGGGATGAACGCTTCATCATTGTCAAGCCACCTGTGTGACTGCAAAGTGCCAGCTGAATCTGTCAGTGTTGCAAAGAGGAAATAAAGAGACTTTGATCCTCTGAATAGCGTCCCTTATCACCTAAAGTTGTTGATTCAGATTAATATTTGTTATGACTTTCAGTGTGAAAAATTTTTTAGCTATTTATCTACTGCAATATTGCTCTACCAAGGCTATCACAAGATTGTGTGAAAAAGATCAGTGATTTTACACTGCTCTTATGCCCTGCAAGGGTTTGTGCTCCCTTGGCCCTATCTTGAATTCAGCAGCTTGAGTTCCAGCTCAGCCTGTGCTTTCTTGCCTTGATTCACCCCTGCCATTTCAGTGGCCACTGACACGTGAAGTACTGCACTGTTGGCAGACCTCGCTGCCCTTGGGTTCCTGAAGGAAGTATTGTAGAGAATAGTTCCCCAGTGTAAGCAGGAGTAAACATGTTTTTTTTTTTTGTTTTCTCTCCTTCTGGAGATGCCTGGGTATCCTCATCTTCTGAGCCACTGACTGAGGTCTCCTTAGGGATCCCTACATGTCTCGTGGTCTGGTGTAGTGATATTTTTTCCCCAAAGGCTGTGGTTGTGTTCCCGAATCCCACCTGCAATTTATTTGCTCTCTCTATGTTGACCCACGTTTGTGTGGCCAGATGTATTTGTAACCATTCTTTGTGCTGAATTAGGTAAAAAAAAGAAAACTGATCATGAGACTTCACTGAAAGGATGGCCTTTCTCTTGGCTATGTGCTCCCACTGGACATCTTCAAAGAACTGAATGCTCAGAAAACTCTCAGGACCACAACAACAAAACCTAAGTGATTTCAATTTTCTTGGGGTTGAGCTTTCCCATATTTGCAATCTGCATGAATAATTGAGCCAGTATAGGAGGCAGGGCAGAGACTTGAACTTTTGGCAACTGCTCAACTCTACTTGGCTTAACCCTGATGAGAAGCAGAAGTCCCATTTGCTAGTAGGCTTTGGCTGCCATTTAATATCTGTTGGTATGCTAGGGATCTGACTCATGTTTGCTTGACAAGCAGCTAAAATGGGTTAAAGTATGTTTCTCCCTCAGGCACACATCAGCTCTTTTGCAGCTGGGGTCAGGACGCCACGTTTTTGGCTGGCACGCTGCAGCGCACAGTATGCTCTGCTCCTGGACAAAAATCTGTGGCACTGGTGAGGAGTGAAAGCCGAGAGGGTAAACACCTCCAGGTGTCACAGACAGATTTACAAAAGCTTATCTCCCAAAACCCACATTGTGGGGTTAGGGACTTGGCTTCTCACCAAGTGGGGCGCCGATATGGGGCAAGCGGCCCTGGCTGTAAGCACCAGGCTTCTTGTCAGCACCAGCCTCATGGCAGCTCCAACAGCACTGCAGAGACCCTACACAGGCTTTGATGAGAGCTGGTTAATTTTTGTATCTCATTTTGCCCTGCAGTGTAATGTGAATGGATTGTAAGCAGTGCACTGGATCCCTTTCAGGCTCACAATTCAAGAGCGGTCTTTTTTCTTTGGTTGTCTCTTCTATCTTCCTATCTCCTCCCCAGCAGTCACTTCTCCAAGAAGTAATGACTCAGATCCTTTAGTTCCATATCCTAGCCAAGTGCTTTGATCAATCTAGTATCTCTCTAAACATTTTCCAACATGTTTCTAGTCTTTCCACCTTGAATGAGCCTCACAGAAAAATGTAAACCATTTTTTTGCTTTCAGCAGATTATTTCTTGTTCTTCAGCTCTTCTGTGGTTTTTCTTTTCTTTTTTTTCTCCCTTTTAAGAATACTTACAGCATTTTACATAAGAACTAGACTGATGTGTTGTAGGAATTTATTGAGTATTTCTGTTTTTTTCTGGCACAGGACCCAACCAAATCCCCACTGAAGTTCCTGTTAGGTTTAGAGCAACAATCTCTGTTTGAAAACTTATAATGCTTCTTACTCTGGATAACTGCTGACACATTCTCCCTCACTGCTTCTCTTGTAAATGACACAGTGTGAGACTATTTGTCTACCTGAGCTCTAGAGCAGTACTGTGAGTCTGGAAAGAAAATTGATGATGTTGTGACTGCTGATCAGTATCTGCTACTGCCTGTGTCCACTTGTGATTTGGACTCCAGCAGCCATCATGCTGGTTGTTGTTAATGCTCCAGTCTGTTCTCAGACCTGGTGCTGTTGCAAAATACATACAAGGAAAATATGCAAGGGACATTTATCTCTGTTAAAATAGGCTTGCTGTTTTACTGCTAGATTTCTTTTTCTTCTCTACTGTTTTGCTCTCCTTCATCTTCTTAGTGTGGCATGTATGTGGATGCATATAATAGTTCATTGCAAAATATACTGGATTTAAAAGCAAAGCAGAACAAAACTCCCTGAGCTGAAATTGCTTCTTTAAAGCTGCAGCATTAAGTTTGGCCATGATCCATCCTGGAGACTTTCCTTGGCAAAGACTGTGATGCAGACATCTCAGTTTGGAATTGCTCTTTCGGACACAGATTCCCGCAAGAATAACAGGAACATGATAGGCCAAGTTGTGCTAGGCAGCAAAGCCCACTGCAGTCCAGTGAAGACAATCTGTCCATTCACATTTATGGACTTTTCCTGGGCTGCCTGCACGTAAGGGGGAGGGGAAGGGAAGGGGACAAGAGGACAGAGAACTAGTTAGGATTTTAAATTGTTCTGTTTCTGGAGGATTCAAGTCATATATGTGAAATAGTTCAAGCTTCCACTATGGAAAATGATTATCTTTCACATGTTCTTTATGCTGTGCTTCATTAAAAACTTGTTTAATTGTTGGACTGTGTTGAACTCCTACTGGAAAAATTCCTGCTCTTCACTTTCTTGCCTGATCCAGGTGACTTTTAAGCTAAAAGAGATTTTTTAGATTTAGTAGGTAAGTCATGAGGTTAGAACGAGCAATGCAAAACCAGGTATTTGTTCTGAATGATGCTGAATTATAGGAAAGAGATCTGAAGACTGAAATCCCTTGTTTGAGCAATTGTACAACTGAGCAAGGAAATGTAACCCATTGACTTCTAATTTGGATGAGGAAGAGTCTACCCACTTCTTACTATCTGGCTTGGAATGACCAACAGGTGAGCTTTATTTCCCTCCTTTATTTTCCACCAGGACATTGATGGTTTTCAGGGCCACCTGAAAACCAATGTGTATTTGAGCAGCTCCTCGTACCAAGTACTATGTAGGGGCATATACACTCTGCTGCTATTTAAAGCATCAATACCAAGTTAGTGCCTGAAATACTACCTCTGCCCTGGTTGGCAAAACTGATTCAGTTCACTATAGACAGATTAACATCTCCTTGCTCTGCATTGACTTAGTATTAGGCAAAAGTTAAGTCAGGGCAAGGTCTTACCCCAAATATTTTTCCCCTACTCAATTTAAATGAATTTGTCATTATGGTTTGCTATTGAGAATGAAGGGGACTCAAGTGTTTATGTAATTTCTGTTTGATTTTTAACATTATTATTCTTTTTACCTCTTCTACTGAGAGTGAACTATTTATTTCTGTTGCTTAGAAAGCCAAGCCAAAGCTCATCCATATTTCTGATGCTGGATGCAGTCCATGAGCAAATCATGATTCAGTTCTGCATGACATAGAGGGTTTCTCTTTATTTAAAGAATATAGTTTACAGAGTTCCATATGCTAGCGCTTTAAAAGCCCTTCCACTGAGCTCTTTCTTCATAGTACCCAAATGAGAACACAGTGTTTTCTGTATTGTTTGGAATAGCCTGGGAAACAATGCCTCCCAGTGTGAACAGATCTCCTTCAGTGCACTGGCAAACTCATCTCAGAGGAATGTGGTTATCGACTAACCCATGATTTCTGATAGCAATAGCTAAAAAGAGTGGAAAAGTACTCAGCTCCTTGCAGTCCAATAGCACAGCAGTTTACTGATGCGCATGAGAAAGTCGCTTCTATTTTAAATGGTCATAAATCCAATTGGCTCAAACACAGCATCCTGGCTGCTCAGGGGTGGGGAAACCGCTGTGGGCCAAGGTCTCTGGTGGTGCAAGCTGGTGTGGCTCTGCTGGTTCCAGCCAAGCAGTTTCATCTACACAAGTTAAATATTTCATCATAATATACATCGCAGCACTACTACTTGCAAAAAGAATACTTTGAATTAATGCTTGTACTTGTGGGAAAACATTCAGATGGAAAATATAATCATCTATTGTTAACATGAGCGTCTGGATTCAATGACTGAAAGTTGGCATTGATTTGTGAAATATAAAATAAGGAACACACAGAACAAATAAACTTGCATAGAGATTAATTTTTTTTTCCCCTTGGGAGAGACTGGAAAGGGAACAGGTTTTGAGCAATTTCTCCAGTGAGTGCAAAGGAGCTGAGGGACTTTAGTGTTTGGAATGCTGTAAAGGTCAGTGACATTTGTCTTTGCCTCAAATTGAATGCTGCTCAGATTTTGGGAGGGAGCTCTCCTACTTCCATCCCATTTTCTGGCAAAAGGCGTGCCAGCAAATGTCTGACCATGGATGAGGCATGGGTGGGTAGGGGGGAGCTTACTCTCGTGTCTAGGTCCCTGCTTCTTTTTGGTGGGCCAAGGCTTCCTTCCTTCATCAGCTGCTGTGGGCTGAGCTCCCTAGGGTTTGCCAGGCTTCAGGGACCAGGTGCAAGTGGGGGTGCAGCAGAAACTGCTGCCACAGTGCTGGTAGAGCAGAGTTGGGTTGTACTTTCACCATTCCTACCATATTTCATTGTGGTGCCTTGTAAGGAGTATCTGAAGGAGAGAAAAGTCTTGTAAAGTTGAAGGAAAGCACTTCCAGATGTGGCCTCTTCTAGAACAGTTGGTCAGGCTAGGGTCACATAGCTGTGCTTGCTGCATTGCACAGTTTGAGCTAGAGAAATAACAGTGCAACAGTCACCAACAAGGAACAGTGAGATGTCCCTAAAGCCAAGGAGAAAAAAGGAGAGGATGTGCTTGCATTCCTTGCACCAGCGGATCCCTCTTCAGTCATGTGCTGAAGAGATGAGTTACTCTTGTTGATGCTGATACTCCTCTCCAAGAGCAACCAGAATACCCCAAGAATTTCAGATCTGCTCTGTGGAGCTGTGTGTCTGTACAGGAAGAGTCATCTGCAGCACTGCCTTGGTGATTTCACTTAGCACTCTTGATTTTTCTACAAATGATTTTTTAAAGAAATGTTTACCTAGCAGGAAAAACAATAAAAAGAAACTCAGCATCAACACAACAGCTGTGTAGTTCATCAGAAAGATTTCCCAGGTCTGGCACCTCCCTGTGCCCCTTCCTTTCTTGTGCCACTGCTGTCTCTGCTAGCTTTGGTATTAACACTTTAACCTCATGCAGAGTAGAGGTAGGTAGGGAAAAAGGCTGAGCTCCTTTGTACCATCAGGAACATGGATTTCCCAGCTCCCAGGCTGCAGCCTGTATTTCGGAAGTTTTGTTTTGAAACAAAAGGGTTTGAATTCCTTTTTCAGTACAAGATATATAGGAAATGTAGTTACTGCAAGCAGCCACACCATGGCACTAACAATGTAGAGTGGTTCTCAGCCAAAACCCAGAGCTCCTGTCAAAACTTGCTACACTAGCACATTTTACTACAGCAGAGGAATGTTAATGTGATACAATTAAATATTATTCAAAGAAACTACATGTCCCAGACCATTGCAGTATGTATCTATGACACTGGGGGGACTGTTTGTGTTAGCAGTGTGTTTATAATTATGCCAAACTCCCCTTTTGCCATTGTCCTGCAAAAATCATCCACAGTTCCAAGCATTGCCTGGCCATGGCTGCCTCTGACCTCCAGTGTGTGGTGCAAGGAGAAACAGGGCCAGCTGACTGTGCAGATTCAGGGAAGTCAGACGCGATTACCACCAACTTGCTTTGTAATGGGACACCTAAGAAAGTGCTTTCCAGAGGGTGTCTATGAGAAATCAAAAGCTGTGTTGTCTCTTGACACTCAGTTTGTGTTCCAGCCTGGGGCAAGGGCTTTTGCCTGCCATGATGGGGCCTCTGTGGAAGGATATTATGAACAGGCGTAGATTCAGTGGGGAATTTGCTCTCCTGGGTCTGCCTGGTGCAATATATCCTGTTGTGACAGGTGATGTGTTTTCAGTCCTTCACAATCCTCTGTATTCTCCAGCTTGCACAAGGTTGGGTCTCCCTGGTCTGAGTTCCCTCATCAGCTGATTCAGATTTTAGTACCTTGCTCTTAGAGCAAAAGATAATTTGCTCAATCTCCATTTGTTGAAACCACAGATTAGAAAGCTCAACCGTGAAGTGGCCATGGCCAAAGACCCACTGCAGCAGGAAGGAGTAATACCTGTTGCGTCCTTTCACATTGTCCTTTGCTCTTCCTCAGTGCTGCCAACTCTTGGGTGCTCTGCCAGCCACGTGCATTTTGAGGAATCCTTGGAGAGGTTGAGAGGTCCCAGGGCTTCCCAGAGAGGAGCTGCTGGCACAGGGATGTTCACACACAAGGATAAATGTAGAGGTACATGATTACAGTTTTCAAATAGAATCAGTGTATCAGATATTATTTCACTGACTGATTTGTGTTGAGTGAGGGGAAGACATCTTAATGTGAATTATTGCAGTGTAATATCGATATTTATTTAAAAGTTAGAATATTTCCTGTGTCCCAAAGTCAAGAAAACTGTCACATGGGTAAATAACAGATTTGCAAGACAAAGCCTTATATTAATCATGAGCTGTCTCATTTTGCTAACTGTAAGTTAGAGGAAAAAAAGCTATGACATGAAAAATACTTAAGCAAATAATTAGTGTTATTTCACTCTGGAGTTTGATAGGCCTTCCTTTTCTTTCTTTTTGGCAGGTCACATCCCTCTGCTCTGAAAAACTTCTGTTTTCTTCTTATTCTGTAAGTGAAAAAGGTAGAACTGCAGGGACAATATGCCCCTTTGCCAAAAAAAAAGCACCTGGAGCATCACTGCAGTGCAGGGACGTGGTCTGGAATTAATTCACCCAATATACAAGAATTAAATCATGCATTGGCTCCTGTGCTTGACAGGACCTTTCCAGGGGCTTCTGGATGCCCTGGAGGAAGCTGGGAGACATCATGAAGACTGCCTCCAAACCTGCCTGGGGAAGTGGCAAGAGCAGGCTTGGGACTACACTTCCTCCAAGGCTGCATGACTGGCTGGTGACCCTGCCTCCTGAAAACCTGATTCAGTCACATCAGCCTCATACAGGCAGTGTTGCAAACCTCAGGATGTGTTTGTTGCCACAGCCTGTGTGGTTTTCACAAGCTGTTCAAATCACAGTTAGTAGTGTCCATTGTTGGTGGGAGAGGTGATGGGAAAGAGCGGAAGGAATGGTCTGTTAAAGAAAAGCTTGGAAATGTATGAATTTTTCTGTCAGCTGGATTTTTTTCCTGTGGTCAAAATTATGGAATTTTTTTTTCTTTGAGTTTTTGAAGGACAAACTGTTGTTGAAGGAAAAAAAAAAACCAACTATGAAAGCTGTAAAACCAGTATCCCAGTTTCTGTGAAAAAGGAAAAAAACCCTGTCATTTTGCCAAATGGATGTTTACAAAAGCCATTACCAGACTAATGTTTCAGTATGAAGCAGTGTGAGCTCTGTATCCTCCCACTGCCACCCCAAGGAGAGAGCCCAGGGAAGCACAGGCTCAAGGACACATGGAACATGAATCTTGCTTACAGCTCTCTAAGGCACTACTTCCTACTGTCTCTTTGCCTGCAGATATCTACCTGGCCAGCTCCTCAGACACTGCCTCTCTGTTTAGATAGAACTGAATATTTTTTTTTTCAATGGGTTGATTTTAATCAGATCCTCACTGCTAACAGTCGGAGTATTCAGGATTTTTCTGGGTGACGCTTTGAACCTCAGCTGTGCTCTTCCACGAAGGGCCCTTCCATAGCTGTGTCTCTGTGCATGGCTGGGAATGAGTGTAAAACCCTCCAGGGACCAGAGAGCTGTGCTCCAGCCCAGTGAAATACTTTTTTGATTATCATAAGCCGAGTGGATGGGAGAGCCAATGGTGTGCTCCTTGGCTCTCCTCTAAAACAAACTGGGGAGGCCCAGATACCTCTACAGACAATTGGGGGTTCAATCTTACCTTACAATTTGCTAAGGTATCAAGACTTAGGCTTTTCAAAGATTGTTTGTTGTCTACTCCACAGAGTACAGATGCACATTTTCTTCTCCACACTGATCAATTCATTGGTTCCACTGTAGGATTAGTGTAAATTATCCCTTCTGATGAGTTTTCTAGACAAAAAGATTGCCTATGAGCTAAAATCATGAAGATGATTCCTCTATCTGTATTCCCAGAAAACAACTTGAAACTCTATGCAATGAGAGCGTGACTTTTTAAAGTTAAGTGGGAAAAAATAGCAATTACTCAAGTTGCAGAGATGAGAAAGCAGTAGTATTTGCACTACTGATTCTTTAGTGGCCCTTGTACCCAAGTCAGTTAGGAAGTTCAGTTCTGTTGCTTCTGACAAAAAGCACAATTAGATGTAGCAACCTCTTGGGCCTTTTTTTTTTAATCTCTTAAGGACTCCTTGACTGATATTTATACTTTATAAAGCTGTAATCTAATCTCATATTCTGCAAGTCCATGCACTTTCTAGTGGGTCATGTTCTAGTGGGTCAAGTTCTCTTCTGTAAGCAAAGTCTGTTGGGTGGCAGATGTTTGGAGAGTTGGTTATAACTCAATATAACACAGTATTCTGTGTAGTTTCCCTGCTTGTAGCATTTGGACATTGGGAACAACAATTAAAATGTGCTGTGATGTGAACACATCTTCTTCCATCCTTTTGGCTTCTGTCCAGCTTCTTGCACCCAAAGCTCAAAGGGAAGGGTAGTACAAAAGGCAGTAATGCACATCTCTGCAGACTTGTCACCTGTACTGCTATAATGAAATTCCCCAGTTGGTCTGGAAAGGAAACTCCACTCCAGTGGCACTGCTGACTAGATGAAAAGGGAGAAAGGCAGTGTTTGGTCCAGGCATCTCAGTTCTGCACAGTTTCTCGGCCATCACAATGAGGAAGACTCACAAAGGCATGAACATCCACCATGATGAGGGCCATCTCCTCACATCAGTCACACCTGCATGACTCCTAGGAAATGTGAACCTCTTATTAAACAAGAAGGGCAGAAAAGTCTAAGTCTAACCAGCAATTTTGCAAATTGATTTTTGTGTTTCAGGTAGATTAACAGCAACAGATAAGAGTTCTTGTATATTATGTAGCTTATTTCAGCCTCTGATTAGGTTACGTTGTGTGCACAATCCCTTTCTTGACACTTGACACAGCAGCTGCCAAAGTTGGTTTCTGGACAGGCATGTCTTGGGAACAGTGTGTGCTGTGATTTGGATAGAGTGCTCAATCTGGATGTGTGTCTCTGCTTGCCCCTTCCATTGCAGCTTTGTTGTGGTAACTTTCATGAAACCCAAGCCAGCTGTTTCTTAGTTTTGCACAAAACACATTAATTGGGACCGTTGGCTTTGTTGTAACAACGAACTTGTAGAAATTGTATACTTGATCCTCCTTTCCACAAACTGCAGAAGTTTGCATCATCTCAAAGTTTGATACAAGTATTAAGTATTGGTAAGAGAAATAATAGGAAAACTTTGTAGTGAGTCCTTTGTGGCCCCAAGTCTACTAAAAATAACTGCTGACAGATTTGATTTCCATACATCAGAGTGAAAAAGACTGCCAGGTAATTCACCTGTATCTGTCACTGACTATATTTTCTGGTTGCACATTTAGTCAGGTCTTTGCACAAATTCTCCCCAGAAAGAAAGTGTTTAATGAAGCTGCCTTCCTGAATTAGTTTCACTGTAAGGTTATCTGCCTGTAAAACCAAAAGAGTCCCAAACTACAAATGTAGCAGGAGGAGGAGGAGTTAAAATCTTTGCATCCTCTTGATACATTTGACTCAATCATATTTCTCTAATGTATTTATATATTTATATATGATTCATAATACCTCTTTTAAAATATATTAGCTTTTTAGAATTATTTAAGACATGCTGGAGGAGGGCCTCTCTATGTCTTGTTGTGATGTTTTTTCATTTCAGAAGAGCAGTCTCTGTGATTCACAAGCGCTAGCCACGTGAGGACTATTGATTTTGTTATGAGGGTCACAGTCTAAACCCTCCCAGCCTGTATTTGTTGGCCCAGCACAACCTCCCAAGCCTCTGAAGTCAAGGGCAGAGCTTGTCGGACCGTGAAACAGGAATGAAGTCCTAATCCCTGTAAGCACCTTTTCTAGATAAGCCCTTGGTTCATGGAGGAGCTTGTTGCTCTGACTGTGTCAGCATAATGAGAGCAGAGTAGCTACTCCCTGTGTATTTGGTTGCTGTGGCAGCTGGTCTGGCTTGCTCGTATCTCTACAGCTCTGTTTGTGATGGAGCATTTACACAGGCACATGTATCCTTTCTTTGTAGAGCCACCTGGCAAAGCTTGGCTGCCTTCACCCTCTACAGCCTGGGAGCACGTGTTGGCTCTTTGGGTCTATCAGTAGCAAGCTGAGGAGCGAGAGTGGTGCTGAGGGACCTGAGGCTGAGGGTAAGACCTGCATTTGGACTGGCAGTGGAGGGATGGAACTGCTGGGTGTGCCATTCAGCAAACATTCCTGGCTAAAGCAAAAAACCGTGATGCTTACAGACCACAGACGCCTAAGGTGCCTAATACAGCAGCAGGCTCAAGTGCTGCTGCTGCTGCCCAGTGGTTGGGTCACACAGGTTTCAGCAGCTGAGGGGTTGATTTCACTACCTACCGTGTCAGCTGGTTGATCTGGAGAAATGAAATAGGAACTAAGCAGTTTTGTGTTCAAAAGTGTATTTTGAACCAAAGTGAACACTTTGGTTCAGAAGTGTAATTTTGTTTGCTAGCATGACAACCCTGCTGCTTTTCCTCAGGAAGGTTGCTTTCTTGGCTTGTACCCTTGCAACAGCAGCCAGAATAATATAGGCAGCCTCATGCCTCAGTTAACTCAGCTTTACATGACATTAAAGATTATGTCAAGCTGATGTAAACGGGAATATGATCAGTGATAGGTTGTAGCCATTCATCTACTCCTTGAAGTTTTGTCTTGTTTTCACTGCTGTAGATCCTCCCGTGCTAGTCTGGTTGCCTCTGTCAATGGCAGAATAGACAAGGCCATGCCAACACCATTAGGGGAGAAAGGATGAGAAATTATAGTGACAGTTTTGTGTTTGGAGCTTGCGCTGTCATGCAAGAAAATTGCCCATGCTTGGACAGGAAAGGGAGAGACCAGCTGCTGTGAGCTGGTGGCTGCTTGGAGTATCTGGGGTTGCAGTGGTGCTCAGCCTCCCTAGCTTAAAACACTGTTTCACATCATGTATGCCCAGGCAGTGTTTGTCATGGCATAACAATTTTACAAACACTGGACTTAGACACATCTTTGGGAATTATCTGAAATAAAGAGGAGAAAACATCAATTACTGTGTCTGCCCATCTGCTCTGCTCTGTTCCCCTTCCAGAATAGTATTTCTGTCGAGTGTGAAAATTATTGGAGACTGGTAAATCTCCTGAGCATTGCATAGAGCTGCTGAGCTGCTGGAGAGAATGTAAGGGGTTGCTGCTCTGCCACTGGTGCAGGGGCAAGTAGCCAGGGAGCTGGGATAGGTGCTGCTCCCTGGGATGGCTGGCTGTGGGCCAGCTTCTTGCTGGGGCTGCTTTAGTGTGGTACCGTGCTGGGTCAGACATACTCTATTGCAGAGAAAGGCTCATAAGCCCAAGCAGAACATCATGGTAATACAACTCTCACCTTCCTGCACTTGGGGTCTATAACCCTAGACAATGACCACAGCCACAAAGACAACTAAGTCCTACCTGAAAGCACATTTAATAGAAAACTGCCACAACATCCACTGGCCTGGAGGTGCTTTAGTTTTTACTAGCAATTTCCTAGAGGGTCTCTCAGTTTTGTGGCAGCATAGCCCATGCCAGCAACGCCATGCTGGCTCAGTGATGGGCTGCAAGGTGCTTCTCCCAGCCAAGACTATGTACATGTGGCTTGGCATCAAATCTGGAGACTTAACTCCCCAGCTGTGAGGCCAACGTTGGCTAGTCATCCTGGGCTGTCTTCCTATTCCAGGAAGAGAATTGAGTGTTTGTGGAAAGAGGTTTGTCTTAGAATAAAATAGTTGATTGCCATCAGTATACAGTATCGCCATGCCTAGACACCTTCATGAGGGCGATGAGGCAGGGATTTGAGTCTCTTTGTCTGAGAGGATTCCCAAGCCTACTCCTTTCTGCTGGTCCCAAATCACTGGGCTATAAACCACTCTGTGGGGGCAGGATTGAGGAGAAACATCATCCTTCCCTGTGCCCAAGAGCCTTGGTGGATGAGAAGGCCACTGCCTTTACAAAACTTGTGCAAAACTGAAGAGCAGCAATGGAAGGAGTGGTGTGCTTCTCCTCTGCCGGTGCGTATCTCTCAGAAAAAAGGCTTATAATGGAAAGCCTCAGGCAGAAGTTTCCTGCCATTTGAGGAGAGCAGCACTGTGCTGGGCTATTTTGTGAGAGGCTGAAGCACAGCTCTGTTCTCCACCTGTGTTTTAATTGAGAGACAAATTCTTGAGTAGCTGAGTAAAACCCAGGCTCTGTGGTTCTTTCATGAGCCAAGAGAAGCACCTGGGAGGGAACATCTGTGGTGAGCACAGCATAACAGAGCAGTGCACGGCACAGCGAGCCTCTGAGAGCTGGAACGGGCAGGGATGAATATGCAAAACTGAATTTTGGATGGAGGTGCAGGAGTGGTTGGCACATCCTCTGGTCATCAAGGCAGTTCCTTGACTGGCAGCTCATGATGGGCAGCTGAACACGTCCCCAGAAGCACTGGTAGCATCTGCAGGGCCTAGAGCCTTTTGGCACTGCAGGTTTGGGGACGGCCAGAGGGGCTGAAGCACTGCTCTGCCTCCACTGCAACAGGAGAAGTGATCTGCCCAGTACCAACTGAATATTTTAATCTGCCAGGGATTGATAGGCATGGAGGCCTGCTCCGCTCTCTTTTGAGGAAGAAAGCTGCAGGAGAGGTTTCACAACAATGTTTTCTTGCCTTGCAATAGGTGTAGGCTTTTTTAAAAGGCTTCAGGTTCAGACATATTCCCTAGGCCAGCCTTTGGGCTCTGTGCTTCCTGTACCCCAAATGCCTGTATTGCATCCATGGGGCATGTCTCTGATGGGGCTGGGCACTCTGTTGTGTGGTGGACCCCCCTGGGACAGTGCTCAGCCCTGGGTGTGTTCCCCTATAGCTGCTGCCAAGAGCCACATGTGGACTCCACCTTGCAAGTCACTAACTCTTACAAAAAGATCATCCTGGCTGTAACTAGCACTGAAAAAGGGGTTGACAGTGGTTGTAGCTCCCCCATTTCTCATCCCCATGTGAATTATCTGCGGCTGCTCACACCTAGCTGTGCTGCTAATGGGGCTGTGCTGAGGTGCAGTGCAGTGCCAGTGCAGTGCTTGGCTCGGGGACCAGCCTTCCCAGGCACATCTGAGTGCATTGTCAGACTGTGACATGTGGTGCCATTTTACCAAGATAATATTCACCCTTAAGTTTTCCCTATTATAATTTTCCTTTGCAGGTGGCAGAGGATGGTCTTTGCCTCAAATATCAGGTACAGTCTGGTAAAGCCAGGGAGCCAGCTCTGTGGACAGAGGTGGCTGCAGTCTATCTCCATCAGCCAGCAGTAGGGATGGGCAGTTAGGAGTCTTCTAGATCCCACTGTGGCTTTTAGGAGTCGGCCTCTTGCTTCCAAGGACCAAGCCTGTTCCTTCAGCTTGTGCACTGACATGAAAATCCAACATGAAGAAAAGCAACAACAACATAGATGACTAGTGATATATTTTAATAAACACAGTGCTGCTTTTTGTCACATCCCTCCCCTCTCCTCTTGTTACCTCAGGATGCTCTTGAAGCCTGCAGTGAGACACCAGATTGCAGCTTATGCATTTCAGGGACCTAACTGAAAACAGATGCTGTGTTCCTGCAAGCTGCCTCCCTGTCTGTGGCAGATATGCCATTGCAGGGATTGCCAGCACGTGGCATTACATCCTCCATGCAGGAAGCTGCCAAGCACATCACCCTACCCTTCAACTCTCCCAAGAGCCCTGATATTTTTTTTGAGCCACTTTTCTTACATGGAGAGCAAGACCCCAAAAAGAAAATCAACAGCAGTCTCCAACTTCTCCTCCTCCCATTCCAACATTAGTATTCAGGGAAAACAGAACTGAAACAAACTGTGATGTTTAGGAACTGGCTAAAATTAGTATTCCTCATGAATGATGACATTCTCACCAGAGAGGGAATTAGTTATTTTTTTTTCATGCCATAGGTACTGCTTTTTCTTGGTGCTGCAGAGCACTTTGCTGTGCAGCTGGGAAAAAAGATGTCTAAATGCCCTGCTTCCACCCACGGCAGAGTTTCCTGCTGCATCATTATAGGAATTAAAAAAGGAGTTGTAAACATGATAAATGTGTTCATCAGGAGACTTTGCTCTTTACTTACTTGGACTTTTTCTGCAAACACTGGGCTGGTATGAGAATCTAGGAAGGTTGTGGGAATATGCATCATGGTTCCTGCAGGATTTAGAAGGAGGCACTGGAGGTACTGTGGTCCCTGCATGAGCTCACCAGCAACAGCTCTGCTGTGCTGCAGTGAGGTTGGTTTCCTTATGGGGACAGTCTGTTCCTGTGATGGCAAACAAAACTTCAGCCAGGGCTGGTTGCTTGTGACAAGTAGTGGCACTTTTTCAAGATTTCATGAGCCTAAAGAAAGAGGGTGGTTGAGGGGAGAGAGGTGTCCTTTATGTCTCTGTTAAATAAATCAAGTTTGAGGGAGATCTACTATTGTGTACGGTAGAAAAGACGGTTGTTATGGAGCAAAGGAGCTGAAATGTCTGCCAAAGTGTCTAATACGATTCAAAGTCTTTCGACTCTACATAAAGAAACTACACAGCTCAGCTAAGTAGGCTGGTTAAAGCCAAGCAGTCTCTTACACTTTAAACAAAAACTAGATAAAAGCCTCTCTCTGCCACGTGGCTGGGAATAATGTGCTGCTTCTGGACTCCTTGAACCTGACTTGGCAGGCACTAATTTATCTGCTGTGGCTGGGCAGCATTGAAGAACCCTTCCTTACTTCAAGGAGGATGCAAATATTCCCATGGTGACAAATGCAGCTCTTGCTTACACTACAGTAGGAAAAATCAACTTGGATAAAGAATATCTGACTCTAAGTTGGCAAGTTTTGGAGAGTGTAGTACCAATCAAATCTTAAAAATCATTAAAAATCTGCCATGGAAAAACCTCTAAACTCCATTGTGTAGTGTCTTGGTGTTTTTAAAGTGGTGATTGCTATGGTGATATAGGCTGTATCTGTCTTCTTTAGCGTATTTTAACAACAGAAGAAATATTTTCCTGTCTGGAATTCGGACACTGAAATGAGTCTGTGTGGTCCAGGGCCTGATACCCTGGGAAGGGGGGCCAGCTGGAGTAATGGGAAGGCCCATCATATGGCTCCATAAGAAATTTTTGAATGCTCTCTTCCACAAAAACACTAAAAATGAAAAGCCCACTCTTTCTAAAATAAGCACTTTAATTCATAAATGAAAAATTGTGTGTGGAAAGGCTGAGTGCATAATTTTCTCCCATCAGTAGTGTGTCAGGTAAATCAGAGATGTTCAAAATGTGCCCATGACAGAAAGTGAGGTTTGTCTGAAGCAGTGAATGGATGGAGGATGCTTCCTCCTGAAACAGCGACTGGCATTTATGTCAGACAATACGCTGAATAGAACTGCCAATGGGCTACAAAATATGTGTTCTCCTTTCATGACTCCACTTCCATGTACATACCTTGCTTTTTCTGCTTGGTTGGATTTTTTTTGTTTGCTTGTTTGTTTGTTTGCTTTCAGAATATTTTCAAGCAAGTGCTCAGTTTTTCTTTTGGAAGTTGATACATCTATCAGGATGGGAAAACTCACTGGCACTTGCCAAAATTTTAATTTCAAGCACTCATTTGTTTAATACAATGACAGAGTTTTATTTTAAAACATGTCTGGTTTTGTTTAGGTAAGCATAGCAAGCTTGGTGGTAAGGAAGTAATGCTCAAAACTGCTATTATTATTGTTAGTTAAGCCAAAACTTTTGAGTATGAGCGGGTGAAAATAAGAAAAAGTCACACTCTAGCATGTCTTCATGACATGACAGAGAATTTTTTTAAAGTCATGTTTGGAAATTATGTGTTTCCTTGTGTTGACTACACTGGTGTATTTTAAAATACTGGGGTTTTAACCTTCATTATTGGCTTTTTCTCAGAAGTCAATTCCACGAGGGTGAGTAAAATGTGTGTGTGTACTCCAGAGACAGCCTCTTGGGGTGAAGACAGTTTTGCCAATGTCTGTAGACATTTCTCCATCTTTCCAACTATCCCAATCTATCTACCTGACAGTAGAGAGCCTGGTGTGGGAAGTACAGAGGGGCAGCATCCTAGAGACCTCTCTGCTGAAGAGGAGGGGCCCTGATCCTGCCTGCGTGAGGGGCATGAGACCTGAGGGGAGAATAACAGAGGGACTGAGAGACCCTCCTTGCTCTGCTTGCCTTGTTTTCCTGTGGGGTGTAGAACTTGGTGCCCATGGAATGCAGAGATGCAGGCATACAAACAAAGACAGAGGTTTCTCTGCTGTGTTGAGGAGAGAAAGGGGATGCCTGTGGGTTAGGATCAGCAGGGGTTTTGTAACTACTTTTTGTCTCTGTGGATTTATAAATTGAAGCTTTTTTTTTTTTTTTTTTTAAGTTTTATATGTTCTGAAGCCTTTGTCCAAAGCAATTATGTGATTTATTAAAAAATTTTGATATGAAGGGAATCATATAGCTAGGATAAAACAGGAGAGGTTCATTGTCAGAAGTCATTAATAAGCTCCAAGGGGAAGAGACCGTCAGGAAAAGGAAATTCTCTGGCACAGCAGAATGGCAGGTAATTAATAATTGCTGTGATTATGCTACATAATAACTAGAGTACATTCTGGCTCTTCATCATTGGCTTGCCAGGCTTCATTATCCCAGGTTCTTTCTAGAAAAAAAGCCAAAAGAACAAGCAAATCTCACAATGTTTTGGTGTGACTTTAGCTTTTCATGAAATTTAGAAGGTGATGTTTGATATAGAGGCAGAACTGGTCTGGATTTTAATTTAGGGAGAGAAGCCCTTCTGAAGACTTTGACACAGTTGGACAGGGCTGTCACCAGTGCCGGGTAAGACTGATTTAAAAAAATTGTGGAAAAAGTATGTAGTGATTAAAAACTTAGAACTTTTTGTTGTGTTAAATATGAGAAGCTGAAGCTGTTGTGAGTAAAATTAGTGCTACTTAGATAGTGATCTCTGATAGCCATTAAAACTGTGTGTGGACAATGACTTGTTTATTTTTATTCATGAAAAACAGACAAATGCCTTTTGAATGCAGTGATTCAATGGTATGGGTGAGAGCTGGTCAATCAGCTGGCTTTTGCAGAGCCCAGTGAAAAAATGCCTGAAGACTTCCTACCTAGGATGGAGAAAGTCTCCAAGAAATGACAGTGTCTCATGACCAGGGAAAGGTCAGCTGTATTATGGCAGCCTCAGTGACACAGACTTGGAATCTGCTCTTAGGTGAGTATATGCTTATAAGAGGGATGTGCAGCTCTAGCAAATCAGATGTTTTGGGATGTATACTTCAGAATAATTTATTCAACTGACTGAGAATATCTGCTGAGTCCTGAATTATGTACCTTTTGTTCTGCTGTGTGTAACTACTGGAGTATTGACAAAGAGGCCATTTCCAGTGACAATCATGTTTGAGCCAACTGTGTGATGCTGTTGTGATGTGTGCTGTTTTCAGATAACTGAGCCCTGGTGACACAGGGTAGAAATTATTTCTTTAACTATTGTTTAATAGATTATCTTTTTAAAAAAACCTTGACGATAAAAGGTGGCTAAAGAAAAGTAACATGTCTAGTAGACAATTTAGGGCTCAAAAAATATTTTAGACTATGAGACCAGCATAAAATTTTAGTTCAAGGCACACAAAGTAATGATGCAAATATTGTTCACTAACAGGTGTTGGAAAGGAGGAAGAGGATGCAGAAATCACAGGTGAGGGGTGAACTTCAGAGGAGGATGCAAAGCCTCGAGCAGAACTTGTCATCTTTCTCAGAACTGTCTCTGAAGTTGTGCAGACGTGAGGGAAGCCAGTGGTACTTCAGGCTCTTCGGTAGGAGTTTCAAGGGTGATGCTATTTTGTAAATGATTATAAAGCTGTTGATAAACCCAGAGCTTTTAGCTGTGATGAGCTCCCTTGCCATGAGCTTGGCAAGGTGAAACGTACCGGGCCATTGGAAAGTATGCGGTCATTGTTGAAGGGGATTCCATAGTTAGACCAATGTAGTGTCATAAATATGACAAAGCAAACGAAGACTCCAAGACTTTCACCAAAACAGAGCTGACTCAGTGAATGTGTCAAATACACCCCCTGACTCTCCCACTGAGCAACTGGAGACAGAGGAACTGAGTGTCTCCTCATTCCAAAACTGCACGGAACCAGCACCACTGAATGTGCCTCTGGCTTCCTCAAATTCATTGTGTTGCTTCTGGAGGTGCTATTAACTTGTGAACATGTGGAAGGGGAGAGTTTTTTTCGAAGAACAAGGATTTCTGCCAGCTCCTCTGTGCTTTAAGTATTCAAAATCACAACCACCCTGTTGGCGCTGCAGCAAGAAGAGGTGCAATGGTGACATTTGGTACATGGAAAACTTCCATATACCATTTAAGAAGGCATGGAATTTGTGTGGCATTTGTCTCAGACAGCCAGACATGCTGCTTTCCTAAATTATCCATTTGACCCAAGAAAGTAGTACTAGGGTTTCTGTTGTGGTGGTTTGAAAAGGGGAGATTAAATGTAGCACATTCTTGGTTGTTTACCAAGAGAGAGAGATGAGACATCTGAGAGCTTCTGCAGATACTGAGCCCTTTCCAGGAGTGGAGAAACTAAACTGAATGGTGCAAGCTAGATGGCATGGGAATTGGGTAAAAAGAAAAGGAGGTATGTCTTTAAGATTGCGAGAAACAAAGGTCATCTTTGGATGGTCTCCCAGATGCCTAGCTTGTGACAACATTAACATGCAACACAGAAAATATTAAAACACCTGTCTCCTTCCCTCTATATGGATATGCAGCAGGTTGTGACCAGCTTGTGAACTGTGAGGTGGCAACTTCCAGCAAAGAGCAGCAGCAAAGTGTTGCAGAGGCGGATGCAAAGGGCAATCATGCCTTGCTGCTGTTTAGCAGAGACCCTGTGAACCCAGAGCTGAGAAGTCCATTTCTATTTCCTTCCATTCTTAACAGGAGCTTTAACAGTGCACTAGAAGTTTGTCATATTTGCCATTAATTTTTTTGACATTAAGTAGGAGTTTTTATTCTTTTGCTGGTAAAAAACTCCACAGTAATTCGCTCCCCCATCACCTTTAGAGTTACAGGCAGACCTGCGTTTTGATGATGGTTATATCCAGAAGGTTTATGCTGCTTTAATAAATGGTTTAAAATCCTGCTTAAAATGTTTTCCTCTGTTTAATCTGTAATTTTCCAAAATAGTTTAAAAGGCCTTGGGGATTTTATTGCCCATCTTGTCTTTTTAGGCTTAAGGCCCAGGTATTTTTTGACAGATTGCCCATCTCGCTGCAGATGTGCTTTGAAACAGTTTTGTTTGGAGAGGTGCTGCATACCTACACCCTGTAATCTCCCAATGTGTATCTTCAGCTGACCCCACCTACTGCTTCTTATTTTTCATATTTTCTTATTTTCATATTTTTCTTATGAAACATAGTTTTGCTGGTTTGGGAAAATATAGACAAACAATAGTTGTAAAGTTTTGTTTTTACCTGCCCTGAATTATTATTTCTGTTTGTTGCTTTCAAGCCCAAAACCCCACTGAGGGTGCAATAAATCTTGGAGAGATGCTTCAGTAAAGTCATGCCTGGTAGCTGCATTGTCATGTGCCAATATGGGAATGGACGTCCTGCTCACACCACAAAAACTGACATAAGTATAAAGAACATTTTTATGGTAAAAAATAGTATTTCACATCAATTGGAGAATAGGAGATACCTGTAAGCAGAAAATTTAGAGTCCCTTAAAACTACTCTTATTTAGCTCATCCACTTAAACAGCTACGCCACAGAAAGGAAAAAAATAAAAACTGTTAAAGGAGAAAATAAATGCATGAGTTTGAAAAACCTCCAAATTTTACACTCAATGTGAAGAGACTTTAAAAAGAAGTGAGGTTAGTGAGGCACAATGTTGGGCTTGGCTGTACCTGGGATCATTTCCAAGCCAGACCCATCTACTTCTGGACGTTTTCTTCTGCAGACATCTTTGGTTCAAACCATACACTGAGCAGTCCCAGCATGGGCTGCCTCTGTGCCCATTTGCTGATAGCTTGTTAGCTAATGGGCCACTGTCCTCTCCTTCTCCAGCTCAGATCCTCACTACTGCTGCTGCTCTCCTGCAGATCACTTTGGTCCTGGACAGCTGTTGTTGATCTACAACAGTGCTGGACCTGGGGCTTGCTGGAGATTGTCTGGAGAAGATCAGCACCAGGAGGCCCTGCTTTCTGCCTCCACTCCTACTTTACTAAAGAAAGAGGCTTGTGGCAGAGACTGTAAAGGCAGGGTTTTGGATGTATGCAACCTGTACCATATTACATTGCATTTCATTGCTCAGCACAAGGTAAGGAGGTGTACAATCCACTCAGATGTTTATAGATGTCAGACCAGGCATACTCTGCTCTTCCAATGTAAGTTGAACTTGTGTCTTTTACTCTCAGAATTACCCAGAACTCAGTGGTAAGTTAATGCATATTTGTGGACTCTCTGAATAGGTGCCACTAGGACTGAGCCTGATTCCGGATGCAAGTGCAGAAGAGCTGTAACCTTTGAGTTTGTTTGATCTGTTAGAAGAAAATTGCAAAATGATTTAAGAAGGGTGAAAAAACCCATGGCTGGCAGCTGAATTCCTGATGCAATGGTACATAGATTTACTTTCCATTTGTGAGTTCCCCTAGCAGTAGCAGCAGTAGTAGTAGTAGCAGTAGTAGTACTACTACTACTAGTAGTAATAATGATAATAATAATAATAGCAGCAATAGCCATAATCGTCATCATCAACAACAACAAAATTTTTATTTTGTAAACTTAAATGTTTGAGAAGGTATTAAATCCCTAAACCTGACCTCTTCCAAGTTGTTCTCCGTTTCTTTGTTTCTGGAGCTATGACAAACAATACCAGCAAGAGCCTGCTGTGCTCCAGCCCAGAGGTGTTTCCAGTCTGTGCAACCAAATTAGAAAGGTGGTCCACTGCAAGCAGTTTGTACCAAACAGGCTGGATTACTTATTTGCAGTCAGCACCACAGCTGAAGTTTATTCTTTGCAACATACTTCCACAAAAATTAATTTAAAAAATATTTGAGACTTTTGCACTATTTTTAATGTATACCATATGCTGATGATCCTGTCTGAAAACTTTATTATAAATCAGCTGGGACAGGAATTTTCACAGCTCTTTTCATTAACATGAATGCTGGGACAAGCTGTGAATGAATAATACTCAAAATTTCAATCTGATGGGTTTGATTACAAAAGCTCATCCCGTAACTGTATATTTTAGAATCTATCTCAAAATCTTCTGCTTGTTGCTTCTGAATATGCATGGAATGGAGATTGTAATTGTGCTGCAGTGTTGTAAAACTGTTCAATTTGTGAGTCTTTGAAATCTTGTGCATCTCTATCTTCTGCTACAGAAAAGGAAATCAGAGCATAAAATCAACTTTTTTTTCCATCAAAATAGCCTATAACAGCTAGTACTTTTTAAAACAAGAGATGGAATATGATGGAAAATGGTAGAGCTATCTGAAATTGCCTGTATTTGCTCTTCTATTATGTGCTTGTGATAATTGAAATTAGGTAGAAGTTGAATACCAGCAGGTGTCTTAATTTCAATTCATTTTTTTTTTTTTAAATAAGCCAGAAATGAACACTAAAAAAATATGTACACATATGCTGCTGGGAAGACAGTTGACACACTTGATACAACTGTTACCTTTTAGAAGTTGTGAAACATTTTTGGCTAAAAATTATCCCCATTTCATGTATGTGAATAACAGCAGAGAATTAAGAAGTGAAAGTGTTTTGATACAACAAAATGTCCTTTATATGTTAATGTGAATTCCAGAAGGTTTTTGCAGTTTGAACGTAGGGCTTGCTGGGCAACTGCTGTTACTGAAATGAGCTGCAATAACAAGAGCTTAATAATTAGCTTTGGTACAGGGAGACTCACAGGAGCCAGGAACTTCCATAGAGCACAAGTCAAAGGGACAGCTTTTCAGATTTTTTTCCCTAAATATAGCTCTTTCTGGCAACCTCAGAAGTTAAACAAGCATTGGATGTTGTCATTAGAGTCTCTGGAGTAAGCTTGGAGGTATATGAGAGACTCCACCTTGAGCTCCCATGGAGGTCAGGGCCAGAGGGCAGAGGTGAGGGGTAGGTGAGGGGGGAGTGCACTCACATAGAATTGAGTAATGCAGAGTTTGGATAACTCAGGACAGTCTATCTTGATATAATCCTAAGGGATGGGGCCAGAGAGGTGAAAGAAAGTATGAGTTATGTCAATATGGGGTTTATCTAGATTCCTTCCAGGCTCTTGATTTTGGCTGTGCATGACAAGGATGTGCAGCCCCTCCTGTCTCATGCTGTGTTTTAGAGCTGCATTCTTGCCTCTTGGTGGCTGTGAGGATTTTGACATGGGCAAGTTAACCAGATACTTAATTTTTAAATTTTCTCTCTTTATTTGAAAAAATAAATCTCTCTTGCTTGTCTTAAAACCCATTTGGATATTAAAACAGCTAGATTTTTATTTTCCCTCATCAAATAGCTTACTAAAAATGAAACTTTATCTTATCATGGGCTGCCTATGGATTGAGGATAAGCTTGGCAACAGTATGGATGAAAAGAATAGAGAAGAATGTCTCATAATTTTATGAATGGTTTGCTTTGATGTTTCAGAAAGAAACCAGATTTGCTACATAGAACAATTTAAAAAAGAAGCCAAAGACTTAGGGGATAACTGGTGAAGTCAACCTCTTTTCTTCCTTCTCCATCAAACATCCTCTACTAACCTGTCTAGGATTCTTCCTGAGATGGTGGTTTACAGCCCTCCTCTGAATAGGACCTGTTTTCCCTCTGTGAGCTTGTTCTATCTGCTGGGAATAGGAAATTGGGGGGAATGTCTCCTGCAGCTTTGGGCTAACACATGTTGTCTAGTGACATGAAAAATACAGTAAGTCAATAGAGGTTAATATTTGTCATCAATTAAAAAAATATTTTCTTCCATTCTTCTATTCTCATTGTACCTCAACTCTCACCCATCATGAGAGACACTATGGGTAGCTTCTGAGAAGAACAGCCTGGGAAGAACAGTACTGTTTGCATGCTCCTACTGCCCTTCTGTTCCCTACTACAGGATTTAGCAGCTGAAGATGTTTGCCAGCAGTAATATTTGGTGCAAAGGCTGCCATACTGTGTTTACTGGTGATGAACAGGAATTGACTCTGCCCAATTGTATTTGTCCAAAGAAGAAAAATGAAGAAAAGTGTCATAAGAGACCTTGTATTTCCAAAATCAGCTTTGAGACACTGTGTACACACCACAGTGCTTTGAATACTCCCACACACTTAGCATGAGTTTCCATGCTGGAATGTGACAGGGGCCAGTCCTCTCTCCCACTGGCAACACTACCACTGTAGCTGCACCCAGCTGCAGTGGCTGTTCCCTCTTACACACAAACATACTTGTCCCTTTCCACTGGCACAGGGTCTGTGCCATACTTTCAATGGAGAAGTATTCTCCTTTCACAGAGGTGATGGTGGTGGTGCCTTGGTGTCATTTCCATGGTGATTTAATTTTGGCGATGGCTTCTCCTCAGGCGCCTTGCCAAGGCTTTGCTTGGATCTGGCTTTAGGCCACCCGTCCCTTGCAGAATTAAGTTGCTTGCATTGGGAAGGAAGAGCTACTGGGCAAGGTACAGCAGGTTGGTGATTTCATGAGGGTGACCTTGGAAAGGCACAGATCCTCCTTGCGTGGGTGTCTGTGTGAAGTGCAGTGGAGGGAAGCAAGAATGTCTCTCATGGCTGCTTGAGAGAGCTGTTAACACTCCTGCCTGACTTACCTTCCCTTGTCACCAGCAACAACACTGGCTATCCTGAGAGAGGCCAAGGACAACGGGGTCCTGGTCTGTTCTGCTCTCCTCTGCTGCCTGTTCTGCCTATACCAGGAGTCAGCCTTGCATTGGATGCACTTTGTTGATGTGCTGGTATTTGGTGCAGCCCCTTCCAGGCAGCCACCCCTAAAAATTTCCCTGGATCCAGCTCCTCATTCATGACATGTGACACCCATCACAGCACAGAGCAACACCTGTGACGACGCAGGAAGCCCCACCTGGGAGAAGGCATGGATAATTATGGTTTTTTGCCTACCATTGAAGGATTTCTTCATAGTAAAGAATTACTTATGTAAGTGGATGAGAATTTGTTCTCTTGGGGGCCAAGTCAGAACTTCATGCATCTGTCAGCCTCAGGAGACTAAAAGAACTTTGCAGCCCCCTCTGTCCTGCATCTTCTGCAGGCTTGATCTTTACCCTTTGATCTCCGGATCTACAGCCCTGGAAAAACAACAGTTTCATAGGGTTGGGGCAGAGCCTTCACATCTTCCAGGCTGTAAATCTGACTATTGTGTTTGAGCATTGCCTGTGATGCCTCTTATAGAGATTATTGTTCCACCCTTTCCTGTTTGGTTTCTTTCACAATTCCTTTTGAATGGGCTCCCTAGTAAAGAGCCCATCATAAACAAACACATAGAGCTTTGCACAATGCAAAATAACATTGATTTCCCAGTTTTCCTCCTCGGCAGTATAAAAAATGCACCCCAAATATAAAATGAAAGAATCCCAAAGGGATGGAAATCATCCAAGAGAGTCATACCCTTGAGTGGCAAACCACCACTGGTGTGGCTGAGACCCACCCCCATCCAGTTTCCAGCTTTCCCAGAGTTTTCATAAGTGGGAGAAGGCAGTGATGTGTACCCACAGAGCCCCCCCATCCCATTCTTAGCAGCACCCCTCACTTTAGCCCTCAGCAAGGTCTCATATTGATTCAGTGTCCTCTAGTGGCAAACCTGCGACACACATGAGAGCAGTGGGACATGGGGTCCCTCTGCCTGGCTTCAGGAGAAGGAGTATGTGGCCTAGAAGTAAATACACTGGGGAAAAGGGGTCCATTGCACACATCATCCAAGCCAGGGTGGATATGTGTGGCAGTGTGTTAGCCAAGTAAGTCACAGTGTTACTGCCATCTGCTCTGGTCCTTGGAGTTAGACACTCCAAAAAAGGCTTCTGGAGAGTGCAGTCAGTAAAATACTTGAAGATATTCTTAGAGGTGAACAAACTGTCCAAAAATTTTCAGGGTTCTTCACTATGAATGATTGAGATACTTAAGGTTCAGTTTACAGCTTCACTTAGGTAAAAGATACAGTGGTTAAGCTGTAATAGTGAGATGGAGCCCCCTGCTTCCCTGCCACTGGCTGGGAGGCAGTTTTGTGGTGCAGCAGCAGCAGTGCTCAGAGGACTATCAGAGCAGCCCTAAAATCTCTTGTCTGTATCTCTGGGAATAGCACACTCATTCTTCCTGTTTTTAGCATGTTAGCATAAATACTTCTTGTCACATTCACTAGCCTTTAATTACTTAAAGTATCATAACAAAACTGCATTTAAAAAGCTTTCATTCTTCCCCAAAATTTTATTGCAATTTCTTGCTCTTTGTTTTTCCCCAACCTCTATTCCCATCCTACCAAACTCTTCTGATCTCTGTTGTTGGAAGCTATTTCCTGGTCTATGATTTAGTGATTTCAAATCCCTCCAGACTCTGGGTATGTTTTCTGTCTGGAGACGGACTCTGGCTAAGCTCATTTCTAGTGGTGACATGAAGGCATGACTTGTTATTTTGGCATGCAGCACAAGTCGATAGAGAAATCAGATCAAATGGATCTCTGCATTAGATGAGCTTCCTGGAAAAGATGATGCACTTCTAGTTGTTATCACCACAAGCTCACAATTAAAAATATGTCATGACACTACCACGAAGGAATAATGAATCAGCTTCTCAGATAATGGAGTGTTTATCCACCAGAACACAAGATTTTTAGTGACTGTAAATGCTAAAAAAAGAATATCTTTCAGTGCTTTAGAACCATGTATCAAACCTTTGGCCTTAATCATTCTCCCAAAAATGTGAAATCGAGCAAAGTCTGGTGTTTTCCTTAAACAGATGCAGAAAAGATCTTTTCTTCCCCTCTCCTCCCTCCTCCTTCCCCCCCTCCTTTCTTTTTTTCTGTCCCTGAAGGGCAAAGAAGACTCTATAAATTGTCTGAGGCTTTTCATATGGCAATCATTGGCTGGTTTAATTCACTGTATTGGGACAAATCAAAACTCCAAAATGACCTTATTTCTATTTCTGTTCGCACAATGTTTTGCATCAGACAAACTTTTTTGAACATGTCCAACATACTTTTTTCTTTAATGATCTGCATTGTTTGGATAAAATGCAGAGGCAATTCTTGGAGGTTGTACAGGAGCCCAGACCTTCTTCCAGCCTTACTAGGTGTTGAGAACCTACTAAGTCACCCAGGACATCCTCACTCTCTGGTCTCAGTGAAATTCCATTGCAAGGGAGAACCACAATGGAAAACAAGCTTAAGGACTTCAAAATTAAAGGCTGGTCTTGAGATCCATCTAGAAGGGAAACAGAAGCTGCTGTTCACTGGGAAAAACCCAGAACCTGACTGTTTACCCAGGTGAGGCAGGCAGAGGATCTGCTGAGGATGGCAGATGGTTTTACCTAAGATGGTAAAACACCTCTGGTCTTCTCACCTGGTTGGACCAAGCCACAGCTATGTAAATACATATCTGCTGCTTTCTGCCACTTAGGGATATATTGGGACAGATGCTGAGCTCATGCCTGGCCATTGCCAATGCCAGCAATCATTCCATCACCTCCTTGCCCCAGTGAGCTGTAGAAGTGAGCAGCCTGGCCCCTCTGCACCATGTCATCCCTTTGTCTTTCTCCCTTGCAAGGAATATCTACTTCCAATCCCTCAAACAGAGCATGGCAAACCCCAACTTTGCCCATGTCACTAAAAGCCTGCTGCTGGTTCAGATGGTGCTCATTGCATTACCTATGCCCCAGGAATAGATGGAAAAGGCAGGAATCACACTAGGAGAAGGCAGTGAGATTGCTTTAGGGCTCCACTGGAGATATTTTGTCTCAGATGCTTCTGGTTGCTGCTGTACATGGAATCCCAGGGGAGCTGGGACCAGCTGCCTCTGGGCTAACTGAACTGGGCTGCCCCTCTCTGTAGGCAGAAATAATGTTCCTTGTAACTCTTGTCAATCTTTGCTTTTTCCCAGCATGTTCTTTAAACCTCACTCTAGCTTCCTGCTCTTTCACCTAACTACTGGCTGGGCGAGAAGCAAGACATTTTGTGTCTGGCTGGAGACATGACCATATTGCCAAATAGATCAGAGGAAGAAGGCCTGATTTGAAACTTTTCCTCTGTGAAGATTTTAATCTTTTCTCTCTATATATGCTGATTTTCACGCAAGTCTTAAAAATATCAGTTTTTTGAGGACTGTGAAGTCTTATCAGATTGCAATAAAACAAGCCAAAAATTGGTCCAGAAAACTGAAAGAAGAGTTGATGGAGAGAGAAAGAGAAATTACATAATCTCCATTTCCATGTAAACCCAGGCTAACAGGAAGATTTTTATCCTATCAATCCAATCTGAGTAATGAAAATATATAACAGATAATGTGACTTGTGAAACTGCAGGCTCTGACTTTCAGCATGTCTTTATGCCCTCATGCATCTCCACCATCTACTCCTTGTTACTACTTAACCTGACCCCCATCCTTGTGCCAGCAATGTTGTCCCTATGATCTTGCAGAGAAGAGCAGACTAGCAGTTGTCTGGCCAACTCTTACTCCCACTCACTTTGTGCATGGCAGGGTAGGTGGAAGCTCAACAGGGGTGTGGAGAAATGTGTTTTGTGACTGGAGTGTCTAGATACTACTTTTGTGTGCCCAAATCCTTTTGTTGTTGGACCAGAGTTGAAAAGCTGTCAAGGAGCTTTCCAATGGATCCATTATGAGTGATTCTCAGTGAATTGAGGCACCCTCACATGAATAGCACTGATGGACCATGGTTTTAATTTGACCTTTTGCTTCAGACTACCTAAAAAAATTTCATTCATGTTCTGAAAAGTTATTATGTATGACAACTTAACAGTCCTGTATGGTTTTATCATTCCAAGCATCTTGTTTTTTCTTTTTTCCTGTATCCTAGAGGAGATGAACCAGAATTTGATGCCTCGGAAGACATGGGAAGTTGTCATGATGTTCTACTAGTGTGGTGTCACCTTTCTTCTTCGAGAGACAAGGTGATGTAGTGATAGTGCATATGTTTTCTCCTGAACAGAGATTTGACAGAAGTTCCCACAGTCAGCTATTCAACAAACAAGGGGATAATGGTCAGGCCTGATCATGTAATTGGTTTAAAACCCAGAAGGATCTGACTTGATAACACACAAGTCTGTCTTGACTGATGATCTAAAACTATTTAACTTAGTAAGCTGGTGGAAGAGGGAGTAAAGAAAATCAGACATTAATCTTGCACATAATGATTTTTCTAGTTTAATAAAAATACTGTGTAACTCACTAGTCAGACAGACCAAACTAGGGTACCCAACACAATGATACAACACGATATTAAATACTGCATATGCATGTGGAAAGAGTAATTTGAGTTGGAAATGATTTCTAGTCACTCAGGAAATCAGATGTCATTGTGGATAGCTCAGTGAAAACACCTGGCACAGAGGATCAAAGGCAAATGCTATTTTGGGTTGGAGTAGAGTGCTATTGAAAGTAATATGATAACATAATGTTTCAATCAATAGTTTTTGGTAGGTTGTGCTCAGTTTCAAATGTAGAGGTACATCCAAAGAAGCACATTGGAAAGAACTAGATTTTCAGAGGTGGTGGTGTGGAAGAGACAGGTGGATGCTGGGCCAACAAGGTGGCTGGGCTCTTCTCCTGATGCTGTTGTTGGATTGTGGAACACTTAAATCAAGACATCATTTATTTATTTGCCATGAGGCAGGCAGTTGGAACAGTTATGGCAGCTAGTAGAGACTCCAGCACTAGAAATCTTTACCCCAGGGCTTGATTTTTTTATCTCCACAAGAATTCAGGGAGCTCTCTAGTCTGTGCTGACATGAGGAGAGGGTACATAGTCTTAAAATGTATCAAGATCAAATAAGATAGGAAGGAGAGCATAAGGAAGAAAATGAGTGACAGTTGAGAAATCACATAAAAATTCTAGAAACTCATTTGAACTAGAGGAAGAAGCATGCCAATTAATTTATCTCTGAGGAAGACTGGTGAACCATAATGGACCCAGAAATAAAGCTGTGTTCCCAGTTCATCCACATTTATGTAGCCAGATTATCCAGGTTTAAAATCAGCAGATATAAAATATTTTGTCCATGTCTGAAAACTTTTTGTTGTACTAGAAAATAGTATGTCCCATGTGTTAAAACAACACCTGTTTTCTTTCCTTTGACCAGTCTACAAAGAATAAGATGGGTCTGAAATAATCCACGCTAGGTTTTTTCCTCCCACATTTCTGGTTCCAACATAGTTTTACCCATGAGGAGCTCTGTACATGCACTAGAACAGCAAACATTTTGATAAATTAGTTGTCTTAAGAGGGACTGATGAATTTTGTCATGAGCTAGTGGAGAAATGCAAGGCTTAATCAATCTAAGATGGATGGGGTTTACTGAGGAGAGCAGGAAAATTCCAAGTAAATCCATTGGGGAAATGTCATTATTAAACTTCTGCTGATTGATTTACACAATCACAGAATTGTTAATGTTGTAAGAGATCTCTAAGATCATCAGGTAAGAAGTTCTGTGTCTAGTGTATATGTAGAATTACAAACGAGATGCAGGCATTTATGCTGCAACAAAGCAAATCCATGGGGTCCTGGGGGCTATAATGGAGTGCAAAGCAAGCAGCAGTCAGCTGTATGCAGAGCTGGAGCAGGCAGCATGGGGAGGCACTGCCCTTCCACTGTGCTTACTGAGCAGCACCAGTGAGCATTGATGTAAACTGCTCACCTATCCTCCCATTCTCTGGACTTGTTCTCCAAAACTTGTTCTGCTATTTTAAAGTGATTCTGGAGCATATGAACAACATCTGGAATAGCAAATGCAGACTAAGTAGGTGGAGACCAGAGGTGGACAAAAGAGAAACTCCTGAGGGTTTAGAAAACAGGCCCTGTGAAAAAGGCTGATGACAATATGCAATCATTTGGTTTGAGTGTTCTGTTTAAGGTAGCTAAGAAAGAGAAAAAATCAAATGTGGAGAGTGGCTATTTTAGTGAGCTATGCTGAATATTTTGATTGGGTAGAACATACCTCAGAATTTCTTGTTGCAAAACCTGCTTCATATTTGATGCCAAGTGGCTGCCTAGGCCATGTGTTCCAGAATGGCATACCACCTTGCAATAAGATCTTGGAAGTAGCTAGTAGTAGCTCTGATACTGTTGGTGTGACCACTGTGTTTGCTCCCAGAGAACCACTATGGGGTTCTGGGTTTCAGACCTTGGGTGGAGGATGATCAGGGCACATCCTGTGGTCCTTGGCAGAATGTGGTATCTAGTACCTGTGACAAGAAAATAAAAAAGGGGATTTCATAGTGTTGTGCCATATTTTTGCCTCCATCAGGAAATGGAGGCTCTTTGACAAGAGATTCCTTCCAACGCTATGTCTTGGCAAATGGAGGCCAAGTGGGCTAACCTATGGGGCATTATCTTCTAAAGCTCTTCCTAGGCTCCTTTGTGCAGTGAAGTCTAATAATTCACAGGAAGGACATGTAAAATGTTAACTACATGCTGTTTAAAGACTATACAACAATAGCCAGTCTGAAGCAGCCAATCTTTTATGGTCTGGGAGCCAGAAACCAGAAGGAAGGGCAATAAAGGGCAATTGGTCTTAAAGTGCTCAATTGATTATGTCAATGACTTTACGACAAAAACATTGTGCTTTTTGCTAGATCTTTGCTTTCTTCAACTCTTTTTCAAACATACCAGTAAGTATGTTCATTATTATATACAATCAGTGGTATATATCTGCAAAATCCTGCTCTTACAGCAAACTTACTGGCCACAGCTACCCAGAGGCAGAACGGCAGAATGAAACCATCTAGGATTAGTCTCCCCATGACTGTTTCATTCTACCCTGCAGCATCCATAAGGCTGAAGCTGGGCTCACAAACAGACACTGCTAAACCACTCCCAGGTGCTTCAGCCTCACCTCAAGTCCTGGGACTCTATATCTTTACTTTCATGTACACAAACAGGAAAAGTTTTATTTTAGCAGTTCCCAACTGCTGTAAGCCATGGTTTCCAGTGCTCTCCAGCCTGAAAGAATCATCTCAATTTGCCCAGCCAAATACAAATGCAGCTCTGATGGTTTTGTGCAAGGCTGAAGGGTGTTATTTCCTCAGATTGTGCCTTTTGAGGGGGGAAAAATGGTCAAGCCAGGCAGGTTAGTCATAGGTGGTACCATGAAGTGGAAGCACAAGTTTTTCCCAGTCACACTGGGGATGTGCCATTTGAGGAACGTGACTGAACAAGTTCCACATGTGGACAAGAGTCACCAAAAAACCCAAAAACATCACAAAATCTTTGAGGTTGGAAAAGACCAGTGAGCCAACATATTGCAATGGTTGAATTTACAACTTTATTACCCACAGTGAGTAAAGACAGAGTGAGACCAGTGCCACAAATGCAGTGGGCTATTAAAAGGCCTTTTAAAAGCAGTTGCTGTCACATTGAGGTGTATCTCATACACCTCGTTGAAATTTCCCCCCATTTTTCAAATGCCTATTTATAATGAGGAATTATGGACCTCTTTGTTCAATAACAAGGCATCCAGGTCTGAAAAATCAGATGTGAAAGTCTGTGGAAGCTGGAACTTCCATTTATTTTGGTCAAATTTGGTCTCAGTTTCAGAATGAGAAGTGTTTAGACAGTAGTGACCACTCTACCTGCAAGGACAGCCCTCACCTGGGAACATCTCCTCTGCCACAATTTTCTGGCTTAAAGGACAAGCAGGTCACCCTTCAGCTGTGTGAAGCATCATTGATCTTGGTCTTTGGGCTACAGGCTGAACTACAGCCTCAAGTTGCAAATAGAGCCATCAGCATGGTACTTAGTCTAGAGGAGCCCAAGCCAGCCGGGACCTTTTAGCACAGCAGCAGTACAAATGTTAATAATAAATCAGTGAATGGTTGAGAGATTTGCCCTAAAAGGAAATCTTCCAGCTCTATTCTTTCCAGCTATGTTGTTTCTGGGAGGTTGCTGTGCTGCTTTCCTACCAAAAAAAAGGCCGTTTTTTCTTCTCTATGCAAGATGCCAAGTCTTGAGGTCCCACTGCTTTGAATAATTAGGAACAGAAAGTCCTTTCCTACAATGTGACTTAGGCCTTGTGATCTGCTATGGTCTTCTGATTTCTGATTCTGACTTTAAATGACCAGATTTTGAATTCACTACGAGGCTGAATAAGTAGTTACTCATACATGCAACCTGATTTCATCAAATGGAGCTAGCTGAGCATGACTGCTTAGCTGCTGGCGTAAAGAGCTCATGACCTGCCTGCAATGACGATATGGTCATTTTTAGCAACAGTACATTTTCCTTCCTTTTCAGATTTAGGGCAAGTATGTTCCTGGACCCAGGAAAGAAACACAGCATCTGAGTTCTATGTGAAAGAGAGGAACTGACTAACTGAAGAAAAAGTGGGGGAAGAATCCTCAGCTGAGCATGTCAAGCCCATGAATCAAGTTGTGTTATTACCTTTTGGTGGTTTTTGTAGGCAGCATGCTAATCCTGTGATTCAAGTGGGTCTTAGGAGGCAGGAAAGGGCTGTCTGACCTCTTGTAGTCCCTGAGGGATGTCACTGTGATTTTTCCAAAGCATCAGGTGTTTATTCCAGAGGACTGGCAAGACCCAAACCTTGGATTAGAGCTGCTACCCTTGAGCAACTATTACTGAATTGGTAAAAGCTTTGCTTCAATAAGAGCTGGATGCAAACCAAAGGTGGTCTCAGGGCCTGACCATGGAGATCTTACTTATAATTCTGCCTGTTCTCTGTTAGAAAATTTGTTTTGTGGCTGTTTTCCTGCCTGTAGTTTTGCTGTTGTGTGGTTCTGTGTTTCAGGCCAGAAATGGTAACTTTTACTAGTGGCTGAAATACCTCATCTGTTACCTCATCGGTTAAAGAGGTGTTAGATAATGATACTTAGTCAGTTAAAGAGCAATTCAGGACACTTTAGATTTCATATGAAGACAGATGTATAGATGTAAAGCCTGTGGAACAAACCTACATTCCTGGCCCTAATTTGATTACAGAAGTAAGTTATGAACAATCAGAAAGTATGGAAGGTAACATAAGCATTGTGCAGAACCCTGAGAGAGGCTGGGAGGCAATCTGACAGAGACAAAACTAGTAACAGAGATATCTGGGAATTACTTGGTATAAATCTCCCCTATTATCAAATTTCCCTGTGGCCTCCACAACCAGTAGAAATCTCTCTATCTATAGAAAAGCTTATGGACAGCTGCCAGTAGATGATGCCGGGAAATCAGGAATGAGACAGCTGGTGCTTGACCTTGCTTTACTTGACCCTGTTTTATAAAAAAAGTTGGAAATCTCAGGGCTCCCATGACTCCAGCGGGAATCACCCTTTCCAGCCCTGTGGAACAGCCTTCTCAAGATCTATAAGCCACAAGTGTAATTTTCCATGTCCCCAGGAGACTTCCCCCAGCTAGCTACAGAATCATACTCCCAAAGGGAGTTTCAAAGATCTTAATTGGTGGTGATTGATTTTTTTTCCAAAACTGTCAGTGGTGTGCTAGAATAGGCCAGGCAATTGCAGCCTGAGAAAATAACTAACAACTATGTAACAGATCCAGAATATTGCACAGCAAGACTTAAATACTTAGCATGTTGCCTGAGTGGCACAAGGATTTTCAGAGGTGTGCTGATAATGAAAATAAATCTGGTATATTGACTAAAACTTAAAAGAAAAAGAATGAGTTATATAAGAACTCCCCAAAGCTTTAATCCAGAGAGAAGAACAAAACAAAACAAAAAAATTCTACCTCTACTCTGTCTTCTTCTTTGCCCTCTGTTGCTGTGGCCTGACCCTCAAACTAGCAAAAGTAGCTTAGAAAAATTTAACACTTCACACTAATTTACAGAATTCCGGGGTCTCCCAGTAGAGGGAAGTATTGCTTCATTTCCTTTGGCTTTGAAAGACTTTGCCAGGGTAAATAAAGCAAAAGTGCAGAGAGATCAATAATATACGAAGAAGGAGATGGAAATGATCCCTTAGACCTTAGTCTTGCAGATACACACCTTTTTGCATAAACAGGAACTCAAAATAAATGAATGCATAAAAGCTGCAGGATCAGGCACTACATCATTTAATATTCATGTGAAGGACACAAAGCTGTACCAAACAAAAGTCCTGCAATGGAAGTTAAAGTGCACATTAATTTTTTTTCTGCTGTTATCAGTGCTTTCCTGGATGATAGTCTGTAGCTAAGCTTTTGCATATTTCCTTACTGCTGTTGTGTCTGTCATCTCTAATTATCTAGGGGAAAGTGGGGATGAAATATCTGAATCATACAGATACCATAGCTTCCCAAGGTAACTCTGCAAAAAGCCGCCTTGAATTTCTTCATGATGCTGCTGGGAGAAATCATTCAGGGAGGGCTTCCCAATTATTGTGTGTTGTCCCGTGGATACTGGAAACTAGCTAAGGTGGGATTAGGGTCATTGCTTCTGAGCTCGTGGAGCAGGAAGCAGGAGGGAGTCAGGCATGGAGCCTGCTCAGTGTACCAGCTGGTGCTGTGCTCTGGGGATGCAGATGTGATGCTTCCAGCTGGCTCAGTGGGAACAGTGCTGTGCCCAAACCAAATAAAACTGATTTGGGTGCCTCAACCATAATATTAAAAATATTAGGACCAGAGTATAAACTCTGACAGGCATCCTTGATTATTCACATGCTCCTCAGCTGATTTTTCCCTATGTTAATTAGGTCTCCTGCAGACCAAGACAGGGACAATTTGGAGAGCTTGGGCTGGAGACAGAATGGACATAGTCATCTTAGTCTGGGTTGAAAGTAAATTTGCCCATATGGACATGATCACTGTGGTACAGCATAGAGCCACACCACCTGAGTAGAGACAGCTTTGTTCTTTCTGTCCTGTGGGGTGTTATCTGCAGAGGGATTAAATTGCTGGCTGGTGAGGAAAAGCAGACAGAACAGATCATGTTGCAGAGCCTTTCTGCTCCTCAGCATGACTGTACCTTATGTGGCTTCACCTTTTCAGGTGCTGGTATCACTGTAAGTTCCAGCACCATAAGCTGCAGCACTGGCCTGATGCCCTGGGCAATCATTAAGGGCTGAACTGCTCCTGCTGCCCCATCTGCATGCCTCTTAGGATCCCCTCCAAACTTACCCGAGGTGCACCTCATGGAAAGTCTCAGAGGTGACAGAGTGAATCCTCTTTTCTGTGGAACAAAGGAGATGATCCTGCTGTGGTTTTGAATAATTTCTCCCAGCATTTTAGGTTCTGTGATGAACTTAGCAGTTCAATGCTATTTGCATAACTTTTTTTTCTGGCCAACATAGTGCTGCCATTTCCCCAGTAAGGGCAAAGATAGGATTTTTGTGCACTTGTATGTGATTGCCTCATTCTCTGTTACCTTCCTTACTACTCATGCTAGCAGTAATCAAAACTTTAATGACTGAACTTTGTACTTATGGACCATCTCAATTATGTTTTTTTTCCTACCTATAAATACCATTTAAAGTTGTTCTTCCTTTTTTCCTTTTTCTTGAAATCAATGAGATAAAATCTATCTTCCCCTCCTCTTTGTAGAGTCAAGACAGATGCACCTTCTCTCTCCCTGTTCAAAAGTATATTAACCTAGGGACTGGTCTGGCATTTCCTCAGCTGTAATTGGGGAAAATACTTTTTCCCCCATCTAGAATCTATTGTGGGAAATTTGTCATCTTAAAGTCAGATTTATTCCTGCTTTCCCACTTCTGCTGACTACCTAATACCTCTGGAATCATGTGAAATTATTCTGTGTGCAGCAGCTCATAATGGATTCCTCAAAACATGAGTCAAAGAGTCGGACAGACAGCACACCACTACTCTCTGCATGGTGTCATAGAGCAAATGGTGACTGTGTATGATCTGTCTCCATACTCAGTTCTTATTCAATCATTTTGAGGGAGATGTTTTAAAAGACAGGAGTGGGTATGGCAAAAATCCTTCTCAGCTTGTTAGTGGTAGTTGTGGGGATTAGTAGGTCATGCTTTGCAGGAGCTCAACCTGTTATACTCTTTACACAGCCATGCGCAATAGGGAAACAACAACGTAGAGATTATTCTAAAATACACATTTTTCTTGTGCATATTGTGGGTCACTGAATGCAAAGCTATTTAACATTTCCAGAAATGTCAGAGAAATTTTCTTTCCTCATACAGAACATCAAATGCAAGGAGAAGCAGTTTTGCTGGTTATACTAGACAGACTAACTCAGAGAACAGGTACCATTGATTTGTTTTAGCATCAATTTTACTCATAACCTAGAAATTAAAGGATTTAAGACAGCTGCCTTCAGTGACCCTACATATGATGACAGATGAGCATGCGTTCACTGCAGAAAGGTCTTCAGCACTTTGAAATAACCTTTTCTTCTGCCATATTACTGCCCTTTGCTGGAAATGCTGTCCCATGGCAGAGCCACTGGAAGGGAGTGTGAGTGCTCATCCAGGGTTTTAGAGCACGATCTGCCTGCTGGGTTCAAGTTGCTCTGGCAGGCTCTGGGGAGGATGCTTGGGCACTGCTGGGTGCAGCGCTGGGGCAGGTGATCCCAATGGGCAGCAAGCAGCTGTGTCTGCTGTCACTAGGTTCACTTCTCTTCCTTCTTCTGGAAAGATTTAGTGTCTGACTATTAGCAGTTTATAAGTTTTTGCTAATGCTGAAAACTCTTGTCAGAGATATGTGGCTGCATGTTTTCTCCAGGAAGAATTGTCAGCAGATTTATCCACAGGCACCAGTCAGGGCAAGTGTCTGGTTGTTTCTGATTCCTTTGACTAAAGGCTTGCTGGGTCTAGCATGGAACCATGCCAGTGAGCAATGCTAATTAGGAAGGGGCATTTAACACAAAAAAAGATTTAATCAGTGTTTAGTAAACAAAGACATCTTGCCTTGTGTCAACAATACCCTGGGCACATGGCTACAACTTCCTCCAATTGTGTGACATCCATGATATGCGACTTTGTCCCACAATATTTAGAATAGCCACTCACATAAGCTGGTGTTATAAATGACATTGTTTTAGGCTGAAGCTCATCAGTGTGATGACAGACACTGCAAAAGAAAAGACAAAATCCCAATCCTTATATTGCATAAATATCAGGACTGGAGTCTTGATTTTTTTTGCTGTTGTGTTTCACCCCTGCTTTCCTTCTTTCCGCCTATCGTATGTAAGTTTGTAACCATAGACAGACATGATAGAGGGCAACTGCTAAAAATTTTCTTAAAGATGGGACAAAATTTCATCTACTACTACATGTACTACTACAACTTTATACGTTTCGTTTCTGACTGAGATTTACCTCACTGAGCTTAGAATCCATAAGAATATTTGATGTAATTGAGCAGAATGATTTCAAAGGCTATGTTAATATTATCAGTAGATCAATGGAAATTGAATCCAAATGTATAATTTCACATTCAACTCAACTCAAGTACCTGTGTGCAGGGTAAATGTAAATGTAAGGTGATTTTAACCCACATGTTAGAAATGTTGCATATTTGGTTCAATATGTCCCATGTTTGGCATATCACACTTTGTGTTCATGGTTTTAGTGAAAATCAGAAGATAGTGACACCCCAGAGGAAAGCCCAGTGGATTATGCTGTAATTTATATTTTATGGAGGGATGTCAGACTCTATGAATAAACCACGTGCTTAGTGTGTGCATAATTGTTTTCCATTATGAGTTAATATATGGGTATTCTTAAAACAGATGAAGGGAAATTATTTCAGGAATATGTAGAATATGTTCTTCCTGTTTTGGTTGCCACTTGTCTTTGGGTGCATGTGAATCTTTCTACTTGCTTTTAATGGAACAGCTTCATGCCAGCCAGTGATCAATATATGTTGCATCAAGTCTACATACCTTAGCAGAGATTATCTAATTCTTCAAGGCAAACAGTTAACTCCATATTTCCTAACTGATGTGCATTGTCATAGGAAGACAATATATTTTAATGAATACTTTTGTTTTCCTTAGTTCTGGAGGGTTTCAGTCAGATGTTGGATTTCTCACAAACTGTTTCCCATCACTTGTTTCAGCCCCAAGTGACCAATAATTCATACAGTACATGGTGCATTGGCTGCCTCCATCTCATGGGATTGTGTCTGCTCTCTTGCTGGCAAGCTGAAACATTTCATGAAGTCTTGAATGAGTCGCTTGGGGATTGGACCTTTCTGCAAATATATATTTGTGTAAAGGTTGCTATAGTAATGTGTGTTTGCGTATTCTCTGTCGCAGCTTGCAAGTCTCCCCAAATCATTCAGCAGCAATCATTCTGATGAATTCATTTGCACATTGGTGCTTTTCAAGTTGTCTCCTTGCATGAAATTGTCATGAACAAAGTATTTCTGTGTTCAGGAATGAGAAAAGTGAAACTCATGGGTGATACTTAAGCAGATGTTGTAGAAAAGTTAATATTTCCCTACTTCCTCACCTTCTGCACTCCAGCTGAAGGAGAGGGTTTGTATCTGTTCTGAGGTGAGGCTTTCTTTTGAGTCCAACAGGGCAAAAGAGTTGCCTTTATTACTGACTACTGATTAAAGAATAGAAAATTCTGGGCCTGGCTCCATGGTGCCAGAAGGCAATGCTCAGAAAGCCTTTCAGGCCCTCTGGTCCTGGGATTTATAGTTTATTCCTAGTACCCATACACTGGCTTAGTTCATATCATTCAGTGATGGTGAGGCATATGGTTAATAGAAAAAACAAACATGGAATTGAAAAAAAAATTCTTTTGTCAGGGAAGTAGTCCAGTTTGACTGTTTCTTATTCTCATTCTAGCGATTTGCTTCATGGTGTTTGCAGCAATAACTAACCAAAATATTCTATCAGGCTGTACTAAGTATTGCAAAAGTTTTTTTCACATGTGCACACAGCTGTGAGATTTTTCTCTGATTTGGCATTGAATCTGGAAGATGTTGACTGAGGACTGTGGCACTTAGTTTTAGCAAAACTTCCCTCTGTTGCATAAATAACCTATCCCTGGTGGTGGTTGTGCTTCAGAGTGGCTGGAGTACAGATTAAGGTGGTGTTAACTGCATGCTCCCAATTTCTGAATTAAGGAGTAGTTGATCCCTTTGCTGCTGGTGGCACAGTGTCTATGGGAGGGAAATGGCTTCAGTCCCACCCAGAGGATAATTGTCGCGCTGCGGTTTCCCCAGCCAGCTCTTGCGGTGGTGCTTTTCTCCACCCGGTCGCGCAGCACAACACGAATGGGCCGCTTCAGGAGAGGCTGTGCCAGCTCAGTCCCGAATGCAGCCAAGGCTGCGGCACCAGGGTCATGCCGTGCCTTTCACGGGGTTAAAGCAAGCGTTGAAATCGTGTGGCAAGGTGGAGGGAAGGAGGAGCACCCCGAGATAATTCCACAAAGCCACGAGCTCAGAAGAACGAGACTTTACTGAAGGGACTCTGCGGTACTTCTCAAACTCACTTCCTCTGAGGGGGTCTTTTCATACTGGCTCAGCGGAGGGTGGGGAGACACAGGACACCAACCTATCACAGGATGGGACCTGAGCGGGGCAAAGGGAGGTACTCCCTGGGTACCCTGGGGCAGGATTGGACCTGGGAAATGATGGACAGGGAAGGGTCTGGAATAGGGGAATGGGATGGCCATATATGGGAGACAAAGGGGGTAGGGCCCAGGAGATACCAGGATAGAACCAACTCAGGGAAACAGGGGACACCGGAACAGACCATACATAATACAAAGGTATAAAACTATAACAAATAAGCACAGTACATATGTACATGGTGGGTAGGGGTAGGAAAGGCTAAATTACATAGTAAAATACAGAATTCGCACTGCAACAGATAATGGTGATTTTTTTTTTTTATTTTACTGAAATACTAAACTTGTCCTTTTGTACCTGAAACAAGGTGGAACATTCCCATTTAACCAAAATTTATGCTCATGTCTTAGGCCGTGTATATGATTGTATGTAGGAAAATGAATCATCCCAGACTAAGTTGCCTGAGTCACCCCACTGGGAATGTGCTAGTCTGAACACAATTCAATGTATCCCAGGTAGTACTGTGAGGTCTTGGGCATTGGAGACAATTTCAGGGACAATTGTCTTTTGAGTAATCTTATCTTTGATTTCCCAATAGCTTCTAAGATCTGCTTTAATTGCCAACTATTTCAGCCACAAATAGTGTGAATGTTTGACCGTCTTGCTGTAGGTGAGGTTAGTAGGAGTATTCAGTGTCTTGTAGACTCCTAATGAGCAATACCAGGAACAACCACATTTCCTGCAACAGCCTAGAGTTTGACATCCAATTTCCTGGAGAAAATAACAAGGAAATAATTTTCTGTTGAGCTTGTTGCTGCCCAGTTACTCACAGGTATGAAAGCACGGGTAATTAATATGTTTGTTTTCTTTGAGACTGGATTGTAAAAAGGGCTAATTGCCATTTTGCAGAAGATTTATCAGAAGAACTTTAGAGTGCAAAAGAATTATTAAGAGCAAAGGGCTAAATTAAGACAGTTCAGGTACCATCAGAAGATTTATATCAGCTCATAGCAGGTTCTAGATAGAAGTAAGTTATGTCACTCTGTAGCTGAGAGAGGAAAACAGGTGGCTCCTAACCCCTGAAATGGGGCTTTGAGAACCTAAGTAGGGCACCTATTTCTGTCCACTAGTGATATATTAGGCTGAAGTGCCTCTGAATGGTTAAGAGATGTTACAAGCCAAGGGAGAGCATCAAGTGACCCGTAGGAAACAGTAACTAAGGTGAGGTATATGAAAAGGTGCCTGCCTCAGTAGCTGCTTCTTCCTGGGGAAGTTTTGGGAAGTTTTGCACCGAGCCCTCCAACTTTGCTTAGGATAGACCAAGTTAAAGGTGGGGATTCAGAGCAGAAGTGTCAGGCCTAGTATGAGCACTTGTATTAACTCCTGCATGTGGAGTTCGCTGGGTTAGTCTGACTGCAGCAATCTAGAAACTGGTTCAATTGCTTGAGCTGCCAGTGAAAAAGCTAAACGCAGACATCTTGGAAAGAAAGGGTGGGAAGAGTTGGGTAGTCTGTGGCAGAAAAGGTAGAAGTTCCTCCTAGGTCAGAGAGGGAAAAGGAGGGTGATGCTGATGGCAGGCAGTCAATCTCTTCCTGCCATCTGCAAGCTTCCCCCTGAGAGGAGGTACAGATCTTCCTTTTGGGAATAAACAGATAATAATGATGTATGTGTATACAATCTGGTACTGAGGATAGGATAGCTTCCCCAAGCATCAAAATAAATGAGCCAGAAGAGGTGCATGCTACATATAAAGCTGAATGAATGCTGTGGACACTTTCCATTTGAGTGTGTGGAACTTTGAAACATCCACTTCAAAGTGTCCTGGAGAGCTGCAGCCAAGCAAGCATCCTTTTATGTTTAGTTTTACTTCTCCTGGGAGATAAACACCTTCTGTTTCACTGTAACAGCATCAGGTTGCCTTCCCATTTTATGTAGCAAAAATTAGGACATCATCTTGATTTCTGAAGTTATCATTATACGATATTTTGGGTTTAGAACTTGGTTCACCTGGTGGGCAAGGGGATTAGGCTCCACAGAACAAAACTCCTGTTAGTGATAATGCTCTGCCAAAGAAGGCAGCAGCTCTGCAGCACTGTGAATGCTCCCACCACCTCTTTGTACAGAGGGTACTGAGGTATCTGTAATGTGTCCTGCATAGCTGGAAACAGCATCTCTTACACACTGTAACGGTTGCGAGCCAGTAAGCACATCCAATTTTTTTCTTTGACTTAATTAAATGGAAATTAACAACTGGAGCCAATATTGTTGGCTTCAAACACTAGCCTAACACTATCTAATCTGAGTATGGAATAGGAAGCTATCTAAGATCCCTTTCATACTCTCATAAGAAAGTATACTTTCTCATACTCTTAAGAAAACAGTTTTTATCACCCAGATTCAGCACAAGATTTAAAGTGTTTTCAGGAAGTGGTGATTTAATTAGCTAAAACCATGCTTGCTTTTTTTTAAAATTTGTTTTTTCAGGATGGTACTAGACAACACCATATGCCATGGAAATACTGGCAGTCTTGCCACTACAGCACCAAGGCTGAGCTTCACAGAAGGAAACTGTGACCCTGAGCTCACGCCAGACCCTCAGCCAAAGAACTGGGGCTGTCTGTGCTGGGTGTGAGTGGGCTGGCCCTTGCCCATTGCCATGAGAGCTGGAGGCTGAGAACTGTAAGCCCCCCTGGAACCCACAGCACTTTGCCAGGCAGGTTAATGGAAAACAGATGGGATCGTGCCAGAATTTTGTTTCAATTGCACAATTTCAGTAAAACGTCTATTGAAATTTAAAGTCAAATGAGTGGAAATATTCCATCTATAGCACCACCTACACCTCTTAGTGACTAATTGCTGACTAGCATTATTTATTTATTATGTCAGCTATTGAGAACCATCAGGGTTCAATGAAAATGAACACCAGACCCAGCTACTCTGACTTACCTACACTTGCTGCTCTTCTTTAAGATAAATACTATTGCATAGAGTCTTCAGTTATTTATGGACTAGAGATGATTTTTCCCTCTAATGAACATCCCATTTTCTGCCCCTTACTAAATCCAGAGCTGAAATATTAATTACTTCTGTTTTTGTTTTTTCTCTCTACCATGTCTGGCGTTCTTGATGCATCCATTTAATGACACACCTCTATGTCCACTAGAATTTCTAACATTTTCATTGATTTTTTTTTTTTTTTTTGTCCTTGAAGACATACCTTTTACTTCTCTTTAACTCCCCTCATTCATTTACTACAACTGTAATTGTTTATCTGAAATAGCCTCCTGACACAAGAAAATAATACCTCAAGCATCATCAAGACAGAGCAGAGCTGATGCTGCTGAACTGAAGGGAAGGGGAGGATGTTTGTGAAATAGGTGTTGAGCATGTGTCTGGGGCTGCAGTGCCTCCCTCGGTGGTGGGCAGGTTGCAGATGCTGGCTGGCCATGGGCATGGCTCTCACATGAGCTCATTGATGCTGGAGCTGTGTGTATTAGACCAGTATATTTTGGGCTATGAGTATGCATCAGACAAGTATGTAACAGCAGGAAAACCTGCAGCTGCAGTGACAGGAAGTATTTATACACAATGGTACCATGTGGTGTGTGCTCCTATACTACAGTTAGTGATATACTTTATATACTCCCTACTATATTTAGTTGCCATACAATGTATCCCAGCTAGTCCAAAGAATGAGGAATTCAATATCTCACAGATAACCCCACTTTTAACACCAGCCATTCAACATACCCGATGACATCAATGCTGCTCCATGAATAGACAGAAGACAGGGAATGTCAAAGGGTTATTATATGAAGGAGCTGCCATCTTACTCATCTGTGAATATGAAGATACACAAATTTCTCTCTTAAAAGGGAGTGAAGTTCTAGAAATATCTGTGTTAAGGCTACCACCTTGACTCTGCTTGGTTTTCAACCAAAAATTCTTCTCCTGCTAGACTAAAGCAGGGGAAGAATAATCTGCAATCTTTGAAAAATTCATTTATTTTACATTCATGGATGGTCTAATAATAAAAATCCTCACCAAGGCAATTGTCAACATTACAAAATGAATAAAAAACTCCAACAGGCAGCATTCCCAGTAGTGCTAATAGTTAGTGAACAACACTACCCTTACTCCCAGATTGTGCAGCAGCTGTTACCAATGTATTTTAACTCAAAAAAATGACATTTTACAGCCCCTCTACCTCCAGATTGTGCAGCAGCTGTTACCAATGTATTTTAACTCAAAAAAATGACATTTTACAGCCCCNTTACCAATTTATTTTAACTCAAAAAAATGACATTTTACAGCCCCTCTCCCTCTGTCTTTTTTTTTTTTTTTTTTTTCCATAAAAAGATGGTGATTTATGCCATTTTTCCATAGTTCTGTTACTTTTCTTGAGGTCATCTATTTATCTTACGTGGACGACATGGATTCCTAAGTCTCTACACTCAGCTGCAGTCACAATATGTGATTTTACTCTGATGTAAAGATGCAGTTGCAATATCATACATACAACTCTCAGCAATGGTAATAGGAAGAGAGGTATGGTGGTGTTCTACTATTTATTCTAGTCCATGTTAAAGGTCTCTTCAGCAATAAAGCAACATTATTTGTATTATTCTGCTTAAAATAACAAAAAATGTTATTGGCACTGTTTTCTTTAAAAAATGCAAAGCCAGACTTGGCATTCATGAGAAAGTGTTTCCCAGTATATTAAGGATACAGTATTCAAGTGAGGAGATAATACTGCTCAGAGAGGTAACATTTGACATAGAATATATATTTTATATTTCTTTGCAGTTAATCTGTAAGTATACACAATTTATACACACACAGACACACAAACAAACAGAATTTTGTGTGAAGGCAAGGTTGGAGCAGAGACAACTTTCGAGCTCTTCACAGCTTTCTGAATTGACAGGTATATATTTAACAGATTTCTGAGTCAGAAAATGAAAACTCCTATTACGTGAGCTTGGATTTGTGTCAACGTGATAAACCCAACAGTCACACCCTCCCACTCATTCCCTCTGCTAAGGAGTCAGCAGGACCTCTCTGGCTAATTTTCCTTGGTGTGTGCAGAGAGCATGTGTAATGAGTACTCCAAAACACAGCCCAATTCATGATTTGACTGTTAATTAAACATGAATATAACATGGAATGCAGCCCTTTTATTCCTGTCTTGCACAGCTGTATAGCATGATACACTTGGGATTGTCAGTAATGCTGTTATCCTCGCATAACTTAACTATACAGGATGTTGTTGAATGCTGAAGTGTGCATAGAAAAGGTGAGGAACAGCAATTGAGCAAGTAATTCAAATTTTTGGTATACAATGGTAACACAAAACTTAAAGACGTATTAAAAATTCTCAAGAGGAAAACATCTTGAAATTTATTATAACTAAGTAGTAAACATATGAATATGTTTTTACACAGGTAGCAGTTAGGGCTTGCTCCGGTATATTTCAGCCACTGGTGAATAAAAATGAACCTATTACAAACCCACCAATTCAATATATTTCCTTCAAAACAATATTAAGTATGTGGCTACGAAAACAGAGTGACACATAAAAAAAAAATCAAAAATCGTATACCACAGGATAACATTTTTATGACTAGAGGAAAACAAAAAAATTATGTACATAAATACATATATTTTTATATATAGCAAATTACAGTTTCCTGCACCGAACATTTATCAAATACACAAGTACTGAACAATACTGGATAGGGTGCTTTGTCACACCTTGTGGTCTCCTTAAATTCCTGTGAGAGTGGAAGACAAGTTTTTATGGAGGATACAACTTGTTCAGTGATATAAGCTCACACAATAATTAAAAATTAAAGAACAAAAAAATAACCCTACAGCAGAAATGACTGATATTTCCAGCACAGGCATCTTTAAAAACAAAATGAGAATACTCTGCTGTTCTTCAAGCAAGTGCCCCAACAGAGAATCTGTGTCAGAGAGCTTTATTCTTTACAACAGCTGAGTGATGAATCTGGGCAACAAATCTAACACTCAGCTTTGTCCACTGGCTTGTCCACTTGGTTTTCTTTCTGATAGACAGGTCAGTCTATCAGGCAGGGAGGAATCACCTTCCACATCCCCTCCAGAGACCATATCCTTTCTCCTGGACCTGGGCAGCCACTCCCATGATCTTCAGATTGAAAACAAGGCACTGGCTGGTTTTCTGGCCATTACATTTCCAAGGCTCTAGGAACTGTAGTTACTATCATCATGGGAGGTTTGGGAAGGGGTGACGCCAAGCTATTTTTGAAGACTATGTACAAAGTTAGTTTGGTTTTGAAAACAGAAAGCACTCACACCATAATTTTCATTTCACCTGGCCAGAAATGCTAAGCTCGGATTCTTAATGCATAAATAACAATCCTTATTGAAAAGGATGATGTAGACTCCACTGGGTTCTTGTGACCTTACCAGAAACTGTCTTCAAAGTACTGCAGTTACTAGCTAGGAATCAAAATCCCATTTAGATGTTTTTTGGAGCACACAATACAAATATTTATGTAATAAAAAGCACTTGGTTGTCTTCACAGGTTAATGATGTCTTGAACTTGGAGGATTGTAAATCCAGTCCATTACAATAAGAGTCATACTCACAATCATGAAGATTATGCCAACTATGAGGAAAATTAGAGCCTGCAATTAGAAAATGAAATTTAATTAATAAAACAAATGACTGAGCAGGCAGTAGCTCAGAGATTGTCTCACTGAATCTGCATCAATGTAATACGCATGGTCTAAGTTTGGCTTATTCTGTGTGACTAAAGCCCAAGTAATGTTGTACAGGGATACATGAATCAATGTTAGTCCTATGTGAATTTCAGTCCAAGAGAAATGGAGTTTACATAGCTAGGTCTGAAAACAACTCACTTTGGTACTGTGAAAAATAATAAAAAATATAGCAAAGAAACCGCTTTGGTTTTTTATCTTTAAAAATGACAGTTTTTTAGTCAGTGATCATAGTCTCTGACATTAAGAACCACTTCAATGTTAATCTGCTTAATCCTTATAAGACAAACAGGTAAGCCTGTATCTCTTATCTAACAGTATTTTTGTACATATTCAAGTGATTCAGATGCTTGTAGTCACCCTTTACTTTAGTGGAGCTTTAGTTTGCCATAATTTGTTCACACGTAACAATACTCTGTCTTGTGAAACAAAGATGGATATTGTATGTGATCTCAGTTCAGGGTGTGAAACTCTAGATGTGCCTAACACACAACAAAATGAAGAGTGAACAAAGACACATGAAAAATATTCACAGTCTCTCTACAATAACAGCTACAAAAGACATTGTAGAAATCATTTCATCATAATAAATTTCTTTTATACTTGAAGTATGCATCAGTTGAATTCACATGACTTTTGTGGACATATATATATAGATGTATATTCCTATCTGTTTACATTATGTGCCCGCATACATATTTCATCAACAACTTTTCTAATTACATTTTCAAAGAATATTTCCTCAGTGATAGTTAAATATGCAGACAGTTACCAAAGTTCAGGGGGAAGGTATTGCAGTGGCAGTTCAGCATGACATATAGATGCATGCTGTGCATGAATGATAGCCCTTCATATATGTATCCTATAGGTGTGTGGATCTGTCTGAGACGAGAGCTCACTATTACTTATTTATGTCTGCAGTACAACTTCCTTCTTAACCTTGACCTCAAATCTTCTGTTTACCCACTGCTGGTCTTCTGGCGTGAACCAACTTCTTATAGACTGTCTTGATGCTATTTATGCAAATACAGGTGTTAACTGGAGTTTGGATCAGATTAAGTAAGTCCCTTTTTCTAGTGAGTTAAGACACACTTTATCCTAAACACTTAGGTGAGTGTCAGGAACAGTAGGGCACTAAAGATTTTGTCTTGGGAAGCCTCAAGTGAATCCCACTGCACAATCTGTATTTTGAGTGAGACACTACCATTTAGGAACAAGTGCCTGATGTTGCAAGTCAGAGGTCTGAGTACTAATGAAGAGTGGAAATCACACACCCTCCCACCCTTCCTTTTGCAACTGCTCCCAGTTCTCTTACCCCAATCTTCTGGGGAGACCTCAGGGGTTCCTTCTTAACAATCCGAAGGTAGAAGGCACCAGGGAGGATGAAAATCAACATTGTAGCAGAAGAGGCTCCTGGAAGAGAGAGCAGAGCTGAGTCCTGTGCCATTTGACAGAAAAGCAGAGTGGTGCACCTGAAAAAGAGAGCCTGTGGGGAGGGAGCTGCCATTCAGAGTCCAACTGTACAAAGGGCTCTCTCTCTAGACAACATTCATGGAGAGCTGTAGATGTCCACACACTTATTTGGGTGCTTGGGGCCTGAAGAGTCCCTTGTTACTGGGAGGGCTTTTTTAAAGTGGTGTGGTTGATACCACACCAGTGGTGGAGATACCTGCGTGTCAGCTGCTGACGCAAGGACAAATATAGGTTCCCAGGTTGGGATACAGGAAAGTATCAAAAAGAGAGTGGATGATCTGTGCCTAAAAAGTGCCTACTCCTCTCTGCTCAGCAGAGTCTAGCATGAAGATCTGAGTATAAGAGGCAGGGAGGAGCAAACCTGCTGCAGAAACCCCATGGAGGTACCTTTCTCAAGGGCATCCCTGAGTCCTCAAGCACTTCAGAGCATGGAGGCTCTTCATGGACCTCTTTGGTCAGAGGCCAAAACAGACCAAAAGAAAGTGGTAGGGACAGAGCTATAAATGTCAAAAGAAATGTGTCACTTTGCTTGTTTTAGCACAACAGTTTGGAAGTCAATACATTTTTTCATGCGGTAGGTACTTGAAAACCAAAGGTGATTTCCCTCTCCTCCACATGTATTAAATTCTCTTTTGGTCAAAATAGGAACTCCTTACCAGTTTTTATATTGGGATTATTAGATTCCTTGTGCCTCATGCAAAGTAAGAACAAAGTTGGGTAGCCTGTAGCTTTGTCTGTCAGTTGTTTGGGAATTTAATTTGTGTTTATATTACTCTACTGCAAGCCTCGAACAGAGATTGACCTTCAGTCCATGAATGTAAATATGTTGTCAAAAGAATAATAGAGTCAACTAAAAGTATTTAGGAAACCTACCAATAAATCCAAAAATGTCTTTAATAGTTGGGACAAAAATTACAAGCAGATTATTAAAAGCCAAAATTACTGCTGCAATCAGGAAATGTCTTATCCAGCTGAATGGCCTTTTGGGAAACAGCAACGCACTGATAGATGAACGGATCTGGAAGATGAAAAACACCAGTGAAAGTAAAACAACAATTAATTTATCTTTGATTTAACTTAAAAAAAGATCAGTATTAGTTACTTCTGCTGTGAGGAATTCTGACTGAAAAAATGTGTTTTCGGTCTTTGATTCCCATAATGTAATCCCACTCTGATGTAGGTTTTTGAGAACTGGGTTCATAGTTTTATGCAGAAACTCAAATATTTGCAGTGTAGGAGAAAGTCAAGTAAATAGGGTGTAAAATCAGGGACATGAAATCTGTTCAACTGAAAGATGCTAATATCAGCAAAAAAAATCCTCAAAGAATCCCACACTATACATACTGATCAGCAGGTAAAAAAAAGAGCATGAGTGAAATATGAATTGCTGTATTCCTGAACCTGATGAAAATCCTACAAGAATTCTGTCATTTACTTTTCTGAGAGAAAGAAGAAGCTGTTGTTTTACTTAATCATTAAATATATACATCTCTGAAAAGCAAAGCATATTTTTCAATGCCATTTGGAAATTATAATCCTAAAACCTATTGCTGAGGATCCTTTTTTCCTTCACTGACTTTCTCACACATCATGGATTTTTTTGCTTTTACAACATAAAAGATGGTAAGTAGAAAAAAGGTCAAAAGCCACCATTTGGTGGCTGGAGATGTTATTCTCAAGTACCACAATTAACTTAAAAGTTGAAATTTAGAAATGGAACAAAAGTATTTTTACACTCAAAAAGCTCCAAAAGCACTTCTGTTTGGTTGTTTTAAAATAGCATATAACTGCTTCTGGGTGAGTCTGACAATCAAATAAATAGATGGGGTTCACTAAGTGTATTTCATCACGTGAAAACACACTATGAGTTTTGTATTTCATGTTTTTCAGGTAGATATAAACCAATATCAGGAAGAGGGAGGCAGATTGAAAATATTTTTTCCAGTTTTTGAGTTGTTGTAAAATAGGTTTATTACAGAAAAAAACTTTTGCCTGCATTCCTGTGAACTTCCTGTCAGCATGTTTTGCATTATTCTTTTTGTGACATAATCCTTAAAAAGAAGCTATCAAACTGAAGTTTTACAGTGACTAATGGTATATAGATTTATATTTAATTTATTTTTCTGGCAATGCAATAATTTTTTTTAATAAAAGACTCTGACTACTTTAAGAAAATACAAATGGGAAAATTAATTAAAAAATAATTGATATAATTATACTGCTTATTTGAAGTAATAAGATCTGCTGAGCTTGCTGTCCTGATAGAATGTGTAAAGCTCTTTGATTTTCCAGTTTACAAGCAAATAGTATTTTCTCAGGAGTTCTTTCAATGGAACAATCAGTGATGTGGTACGTAACTGCAAACTGTTCAAATATAAAAATGATTATACAGAAAGCTGAAAATACAAAATGCTACACATGACAGACAGGCTTTTGCAATGCCCTTAGCATGTTTTCCCATGAGGACTGATCAATTTGTTAAGATTAATTTAAACATTTAGCCTCTGGTTTGAACATGATGTTTAAAACAGGACACTGGAATTCTCCAAGCTAGAAGGAGTGACCACACTAGGTGCTTTATACCTGAACTTTTTTTTTTTTTTTTTTTATTTACTAGAGAACATTGAACAATGATCACTGCTCTTAGGCATTTGTCAGCAAGCCTGGAATCAGTACCTATGCAGAGTGTGTGTTGCATCCAGGGCAACAAAGCAACAGGATCCCTGGATCACTCAGATGGGAACACTGTGGTGTGGTGCAGCTTGCTGGGAGCCCTCCAGCAGCATGATGCTGGGCTTGTACGTGCTGTACTAATGACACACCAGCCTCCCAAAACCAAATGATGAGGATCAGCTATTTTCTCCTCTGCTGCATGGTAGTGCGGGGAAGGCATGAGGCACAGCCTTATACATTCAGGAGCCTGGATTTCTGCTCATAGGGGGAGATTGATCCCTGAAGAGGGTCAGTCCTTCTGCAGAGCAATTTGTTTAGCTGTGCCTTTCTGTTCCTGCTGCTGTGATTATTGTGTTTTTCCCAGGGAAGAGCACACAGACGTTCCAAACTTTGCTCAGAAAACTGACTATGAAGCTCTTTTATGCCTCCTATTTTCTGGCATTTTATTTCCTCACCCATCCATAGACTCAAGACTGTACAGTAAGCACAGGGCCCTCTGTCCTTGTACTTTGGCAGCCCAGTGTGGGAGTCCTGAAAAATGTGTGACCTGAGCTTCGTGTGTCTGTCCTAAGTTTGGATGCTATAGTAGGTGCCTGTGTCTGTATTAGGAAATCTCATAAGTGGTTTCAGTATATCTCCAAGACTTTGGTACTCAGCACTGCTCTGATAAATATAGTACAGAAAGAGACAGAGAGAGACAGAGAAGTCATTCCTGATTTATTTATAAAGACTGATTTATTTCAGTCTTTCAAATTTTGCAGCCCTAACTGCCTAAGGTCCATGCTCTGGTCAAACTGCATATGAGAAAACAGATGTCTCTAAATAAAAAACTTGGGCTTGCTTTTCTTCAGTGTTACAATCTGTCTGTGTTGATCACATTCAGTCACTGAATATGGGCTAGCCCTGATTTCAGCTATGTTACTTACAGGGAAAAGGACAAGGGGCACGGTCAGGGTTACAGCCACCAGCACTGCCAGGCGAACTGACAGCAAAAGGGTGTCAAAGGTGTACACTTTAGTGTATGTATGAAGTAGCTCATCTTCAACTTCTCCTATGAAAAGTAAACAGAAAGGAGTTAAATCACTTAAGCAGTACCTTGCACATTTAAAAGGATCTTTATACTGCAGCCAGATAGGAGATAACATTAACTTTAGCCCAGCTGCTGTTGTTAGATACAAGTTATGGGCTAGGCATGAAAGGAATTTTCCCACTGTGACTGATACAAGTCCATCATTCAGAGATGATGAGGGTAATACAGTTCTGAGGTGATGTTTGTACTCTAGTATCTTTGAGATGACTTTGAGAAAGTCATTAAGTGGATGTAGAACCTGAAATAAAAATAATTTCTGAGATATGAAACAACTCACTGAACTGGTAACAGCTCCTTTTGACATCCACCCAGATGTCCCAGCTCTCAAACAGAGCCCTCTTGCCCCAGAGATAGGGAGCAGATTGTGCTGTATCATTCACTTCTCTGCTGTATGGAGGAACTAACAAAGTAAAAAGAGGTGGTGTTTGCACAAAATGGTGTGCTAATAGAGAGACTACTCTGTTTGCCTATCTGTTAGTCTAGCTCATCCAGATTTTTTTTACACTAGAATGATTTGCACCTGTTTTTCAGCATAGATGAAACTGAACTAGTGGCGTCAGAGACAGATTGGATAGCACTTAATAGTGTCATGTAAAACTGTTGAGCACTAGAGTATTTTTAGTACTCTTGGCCTTCGCCAAGAGTCAAGTTTACAACAGCTTCTTGTCTGAGTTCACAAAGTTAAGGGAGACAAAACTAGTCCCCTTAGTGCATGTCTCTTGAGTCTCTCATAGGTGAGGAACTTGTGGCCTGACAGTTGGATAAGTCCCACAGTTCATTCAGAAGGTTATGCACTGTGTATTATAATCAAATGTTGCTTAAACTCGGATTCAGGCCCCCAGAAAATGCATTAATACTTGAGTCTTTGCAATAGAACCAGCTTGCCTGCATTAAGAAGTAAGTGAATATTCTGCAGAGAACAGGGTTTTGACCTACCATAGAAGGTAAGGTATCCAAAGAGGGCAGCCAGAAGATACATGATGAGCATGCCAGTGATGGAGATATTTGAGACATTCTGCATCCGCTTTCGGGAGCGACTGAAGTACGAAAGAAAGAGAATAACAGTCCTGTAAATCCTCCATTTGTACAAGAAGTGCTCTGAAGAGTCAGCTCTCTGACATACCCTCACTGGATAGTAAGTTCATAGGAATTGTATTGGTTACGTAGAGCTCTTGATGCTTTACAATCTGTAATTTGTGCAGATTGTAATCTGTGCAGAACGGCACAGATTTATAAAATGTGTTGAAATGCATTTCTAGTGCTTTCTCTGTGGCAATGTAAAAATGTGCCACATTATTTTGTATATAATTATTTATTAAATGTCAATTTCAAATGGTATATTTTAGATTAAAAAAATGGAGGGACTAGAATTACAAGCTTGCTAGTAATAATAGACAAGAGTTTTCAGCTATCTCTTATGAACATACCCTCATATCTACATAGGGCTGTTCTGCAGGTTCAAGAACCCCTTGCAGACCACATCCTTTCTTCATAAATCCTTTGGTTAAAGAAAATCTTCATCTTATAGGACCTGCAAGCATTTTCCCAAGTCGTATGAGAATTTTTATGGCTTCTGGGGTTAATCCTACTGAAAATAGGAGGTAATGGCTCTTAGTCTCCTTGAGTTTTGCAACACACCCTCCTGCTGTTCAACAAATGCCTTTTATTAGCCCTTCCCAACTATCAACTTTGTGCTGTTTTAAGCAAGTGTATTTGATTTTCGATATTTGTTAAGCAAAACAGGCTGAGAGAAGACCCTGTCTAAGACACCCAAACCATTGGCAGCCCAAGAAACATTAAGAGTAAGCAGCAACTGACACAGTCACAGAACACATTTAGGTATTATTAGAAACCAGAATTATCTGTTTCGGTGCAACCAAGTTCCCCAGTTTATTTCAGATCATTTGAAGGACTATCCAGATTCCTCCTTTACTAAGTAATAGTGATCAATAGTGATCTTTGTCACCAATATCTGACTACAAGATCAAAACAAAGCCAAAAACTGCTTACTATGGAAAGCAATAAATCATTATCATGTGGGTGTTTATACACCAGCAATCAAGGGACAACATGTAGAAAGTGATCTCTACCTATGGTTAATTGGAAGTATTGGACAAAATTTAAGAACCTTACTCTTTGAGTTCACTGTATATTGGTAGCACCTCAGGGTGGCATACGAATGCAAATGCCAGGATGGGTATTGCATAGGCAGTCTGTAAAATAAAGCTCCCATTAGTAAGAATGGTCATGGCTGCACCTCTGACTTTTGGCAGGCAGCAGTTTAGCTGTGCTACAAGTGGTGGAAGACAAATTCTACGGAATGTCCCTTACCCGTGAGTTGAACACAAAGTATTTCGGCTGGCACTTGTCACTATTGTCACTGTGTGCTTCATATTCTACACCGCTTTTTGGGGAGGTATCTTTTGGCTCCTCAAGGCTTGGGAAGTGCCCAGCTGTGTTGTCCATCATGAAATTCACACCAGAACTGAGTGACTCATTGGATAACATGACCAGGTGCATTGGCGCTGTGCTGTTGGTGGCAGTCCAGTTTTCAACTCCGTGGTCCATGATGGGAAGAGGACAGGAAATTTGGGATTTCTTGAAGATCACCTACAAGAAAGTAGACAATGTTATCAGAAGCGTGCTACTATAGGAGATTATGTATCTATGGTATTCCAAGAGAATTATAAACAAACACTGAGAAAGAGAAAAAGCAAGAAACCAAGTGCTACCAATTCTACTGCTTCTGCAAATATTTGTTGTTACTCTGCCTCTGCTATTTTCCTGCTTTATTTTTTTATTCTCAAGTGTTTTTTAAACTGACTTTTTTATTCTGACTTCATTCAGCAATAGGTTGTTTGTTTGATTCACTTGCAGGGGCTATTCTAACATCCATGTTAAATTGTCTTGGTAAGAAGCATAAGTGTTTAAGGTTTACAGAGTCTGTATTTGTCTGGAGACAATACCTGAACAGGCACCTACCACACTGACAAAGAAAACCATACACGTCAGCGAAAACCCACTCGTATAACCAAGATAACCTGTGCAGCAAGAAAAACAAAACAGAAAAGAAAGAGTTCAGTTACATATAAATTCACAATCCTAATGGACTAAGAAATGAGCTTAAGCAGGGCATTAAGCTTACCTAAGCTTTTTAGAAGGGAGAGGGGAAGAATAATCGCAACTGTCACAAGTATGACGAGGTAGTTCCCATTAAGGTACCATTCTCTAAAGAGGAAGAATAAAAATAAAAACAGTTATCATTGACATCAAAGCAAAAAATTTTTCATCTCAGGTTCAGACTGGGAAAAGGCACCTACCCAGAATTCTCCTCAAGTTTCATAAATGCTCTGATGACTTCAGGAAGTTCATATTTAATAATAAAGAGGTAGCTTGACATTGCTGGAAAAAAAATGCAAACAAAACAAACACCTTCAGAGAAAACTGGAGTTCCAAAAAAAAAATAATTTTGTCAAGTAGAGAAATGAGTTTTGTTCAAATAACAGTGTGACTAAATAAATAAATCAGTCCTTTTTATTGTTATGAACATGTTCTGAACGACATCTAGCATTCTGTATTAGAATACAATACAGTTAGTACTGAATTTATAGCATACTTAAATCACTCTAGACTTTTCCTTTTGCTTTTTTGTTATATTTGTTTATTTTTCCAGAGGATGATGCCCATCCCCATTCTGCAATGACTTTGGTTGTTACTTCCAGATCTGTTCAACTGTTTTATCCTTCCTACTTTCAACTTCTTTCTTCAAGTATCTTCTCTCTATATAATGAAATCAACTAGTTGTCAAGATTCCTGATGTAAGAGTGGACTTCTATATATCTCATTTAAAACGTATTGCCAGAAGTAATGCTTTTTTCATTTGTCTTACATTTGCCACAGAGAGGCCTCTGGAGACCTATGGAACAATCTAGACAAGAACTAGAGGAACAACTATTCCTTTTTAATGGGGAAGTATGCTTCATTTCTGAATTCAACCAGTTTGATATCCAGACTTGAGGAAGGAGAGGAATACCATAGAATAACCTCTTTTATGAACAAAATCAAAAAAGTCTTTTGCAGTACAGAGATGTGAACTACCTCTGTTTGTGTAGAAGAGTTGCTGTAACAGGACAGTATTGATCCATTGATGGAGATTTGCAAAACAAAGTAAGTTCCAATAGAGAAATCACCTAAAATCCTGCATAAATTTAATTGACTAATGGCACATTTAATTTAAATTTCAATTACCTCTCTTTAAGGAATTTATGAAAAATTACAAACTACATTTGTTTTCAGCCTCCTAAAAGGCTTCTTCCAGGATAGTAAAGGAAAAAAGCTTTGTTGAATGAATGTACATTCTATCACTGCTGTCTATATTAGTAAGTATCCTGTTCTGAGAGGATGTGGGTTACTTGATAGATATTTCACAGGAAGTAACTTTGTGGGTGAGTACATTAAAAAATTATGCTAAATTCACATTTTAGGAATAACAAGCTAACTGTTATTTGAAGGAGAGAATTCAGCTGAAAAATGAACTACTGAAGAGCCTTTTATGGAGAAGTCAGTAGTGTTCCTTTTAGGTCAGACTAATTTTTCTATGTTGAATCAGATGCTTAAACTAGATGCTAAGAACAGTCTGAGCCATAAAGAGAATGGCCAGTTCCTTGAGGACAGTCAGTCAGGCCACTTTAGACATAATTGAAGCCTCTTCAGCAGCCATGGAATGATCCCAGGTAACTGTCCTTCACCATACACTGAAGTGTAAGGTAGCCGAAAAAAGTGAGATGAATTCCCATACCCTTCACTTTTACAATACAATGTAGGCTCTATCTGGCTCATCTCTAATGCCATTTAGCCAGACAGAGGAGAGAAAGAAATCACTTGTGTTCTGTAGGGAGAGGATTGGAAGCTTGAAAACTTTTGTCTCTTACCTCCAATATTCTGCATTGTGACTGAAATGAAAACACCACACTTCCCAGGCCAGCCAAATGCCTTTGCTCCCAGTTTTTCATATATTAATGATCCTGAAAAAGATCCAAATAAACCCAAAACCAAATAAGAAATTTAAGCCACTTCATTGGACATACCTGATAAATTACATTCCAAGGTGAAGTACATTCATGCAATATAGACCCTCTGTCAATAGCAGCCTCCTACCTCCTTCTTTTGATATCTTCAGTAAAAGGTGGACCGAGTAGAGTGACAATATTGCTACGCTGAGCAGCAAGACTCTGCAAGGCAAAGCAGAAATCAGAATCCTAAACAGGACATCAGAGACACTCCGTTGATTTGAACATACACTTGCTCATTCTCATGAAATTCAACATATGAATAATTTTCAGCAAGTTTGCTCTTTGGTCTTCCAGTGCTAAATGCAGAGCTAAGTGTCAGCTGTAGCTTTCTTGTGAGTACAGTTGCACCTTATACACTCTACAAGCCCTTGAAGGCCTGTTTAAGTCCAGTAAGTGCCAGTTCTGTGCTAGTCCAGAAGGACAGAATCTTAGTTCTTAACAAGATCCCACTAAAGTAAACTGATTTCGATGCAACAATCCGGTCTTTAAACCTGCCCACTGGCTTCTTATTTTCAAATCTCTCCTTAATCAGAGCTGTCAAAAAATCCTACAAAAATGAAACCCCAAACCAAACTGTGATTGGCTCAATTTTAATGCTACCTCTTGGCTGGTCACTGCTTTTGACTTCCGTATTACTGTGTGGTGGAGGTTAGTTGCCTGCTGTGTATGGACATTAGAAATCTTGCATGATGTTAAAGCATGGCACAACACTGAAAAACCTGCTCTTGGAGCACTGGTATCTTAGTCTTGTAGTCTTAGTCTGCTTGAAGGTACTGGTACCTAGATTTGATAATTCTGATTACTGCTGTGTTCCTTCCACACAACAGGCTCGTCCTCTGTGATTTCAGCTATTTGCCTCCTGTAAACTGCTTGTGAAAAATGTAGCTTTGTATGTATGACATTTTTGGGGCACAGCACTGTGGACAGGATATCTTATTACCATAATCATCTTGTCATCAGCCTGCCCAAGCGCTGGTGAGGAAGAGAATGTGGATGCACTTTATGCCATGGCTGAGCAGGACGTTGTGCCCACAGCTCCCACTCCATTGAACATGTGATTTGGTATAGATGTAGGAGACACTGACAGCCAGGTTTGTAAATGAGTTACAGTCTAGGAGCAGACGCAGGCCCTGGGGCTTGGTGATGATCACCGGATCATCACAATTTCCTGTGAAGTTTCCCTCTTCAGGAGACACAGACTGTGCTACCACCTTCCTGTGGGCAGGGTTGTCTCCTGCTGAGGGCTCATGTCATATGGTAAGGGGGGTCATGTCTGAGGTGACAGTGCATCCTGCTGAGGTGGCACCCATACAGCTGCTATTCAGAGACATGATCTCCATGTCCTGACATATGAGATAGGGAAAACCAAAGTCCTCCTGGTTGCACGTGCTAAATCATGTGGGGCAGCAGAAGTGTTGCTCTGGTGCAGGCTCCATGCCACTCCCCTGTGGGAAGGATGTAATTGGAACTTTTGGGGAGCTTCTGAGTTTTATGAGCCTTCTATTTGCCTCCACCTTGTAGAATACCTTCCAGCATGAAAGCACTTGGGTAAAATGAGAAGAATAAATTACAAGAATTGTGACCATGCTGACAGCACCTTCTAAATTAGAATGAATGTCCAATAGTTTCCATTTAGTAGATGGAATTTTTCTGTCCCACAAACACTAGCATCATCATCTGGGAAGATGGAGGAACTACAAGCAAGTGGATAACTGCTGTGCAGGTAACAATATCTACACACACGTTTATACTTTTAAATAAAACTCCTTCCTCTACCATAAGGGAGAATGTTCTCCTACAGGAAACATAGGAATAGCATAGTAAAGAAAGTGAGCTGTGGGGGGAGATGCCTTTGTTTTTTGCTTCAGCATTACTCCCTACTTTAGCACTGTCAACAGAGCTGTCATTAGGCTTGTATCAGAATTTTTAGCCATCAGAATTGAAAGCCATTTTGGCTTTAGCCACCAGTCAGTATGAATGGAGTTTCAAAATAAAGATATTATAAAGATAATTTTTTTTTTCCTGTTAGTGAGGCCTAACATATCACAGTTTTCTTTCCAGTGATAATTTATGAACATATTAGTTAGTACAAGTGCCCAGAGAAAGCTGAAGGAGAAAAAAATCCTACACTTTTCTGACCCTGATACAATGTCAATTTTAGAACTAGCTTCCATTTTTTACTCTGCAAATACTATATCTAAACCAGTTGAGTGCGGGTGTTATAAAGTACTTGTACAAAACAGCATTTGAATCTACAATTAATTCTCAGTTAAAAATTATATTGGCAAAACAAGAGATATTTCTTAGCGACTCGAAGCTGCATGTAACATTTCAAATGCTGTTGCTGTCATAGTTACACAGTCCCCACAAGCAAGAAGTTCTATAAAAACATGTTAGATTTCAGTAATGTAAAAAAATGGCTTATTGTCATACAGTAATATCATGGTTTATTCCAATCTCATGGGAGGCTAAAATCAAGGCTTCAGCTAAAATTAAAATCAGTCATTAAGAAAACCCCCAAAATATATTTTTGATACGGTTTGTCTCATTAAAAGGAGCCAGATGTTAGCTGTTGATTAAAAAACTTCCCATGGCTATATGTTACAGTCTATCAAAGCCCATTCTGTGTACATACTATTTGTCAGTCACAGATCAATGCTGTCCTTCATGCAGGTTGGGGGCAAACACGCTTGAAGCAGCAACACTAAATCCGTGATTGCCTGTGCACTCAAAGCATGTTGCCGTTTCAGTTTACATAGAATCCTCTTCTTCCATTTCTACATAGTGATTAGATAATTGGGGTGATGCAAACGTATTTTTGGGTGATTTAATTGCCTTGTTGGATTCCCATACTGAACTGGCAAGATCACTCTTGTTATTTTAGGACCAGCATGCTGTTCTTTCCTTCTGTTTTTTGACTGCACGGTATCAATTCACAGTCATGTTCCTAACACAAAGGAGGTCTAAAATATTAAAAAAGAAAGGATTCTCAGCAGTGGATGGTGAAGCTGAAACGTTTTCATTACAGAGGATCTTACGAGAATCTTTAGCTAACAAACCAAGCTTAACACGCCTCTCTAACCATAAAAACTTTAGCTGCAGCCCCTGTTTATATTGTCTTTGCTTCTTTTTCCATGTACTTACATGAAAAGGATAATTCCTGTGTTGGCCATGGCATAGGAGAGCCCTAAGATGCCACTGCCCATAATGGCATTGCTGAGGTTGAACGAGGACATTCCGAAGGAAGTTCTACCCCTGTGCTGTTGGGCACAAGAACAGAAAATGGTAATTCATTTGCATTTTATTGAGCATGACTGGGTAATTATCCTCATTGCTGGTATTCCCTGTACTGCCCCCTTGATCTCTAGAGGTTGAGCTTTTTCAAAGTTGCAAAGCCCAGAGGCTCTTGCCACTATAAGGAGTTTCTTTACACCAAAGACCGCTGTGCTGATAGTGTTTGCCTATTCCCACTCTTTCATTGCCTCAGTCAGGAGGAGGCCTACATTCCCAACAGGTGACTAAGGTGACACAGGTACAGTGGCTGTGCTGGCCAGCCTCTATGGAAATATATGCTGCTTTCAGATTGATTTCTCAATTATTGCTTTTTAATTATTCATATTTTCAAAAAAAAAAAATACAACAGATGGTTGAATTTGTCTCCAAGTAGAATGTGCTTTTTTCTTTGGGGAACTAAAAATGCCTCTGGGGGAGGAAAGAAAGCGCTGTGTGCCTAGGGCTGGAAGCAGAAGTAGGGAAGAGGACAAAACCTAGGAGAGAGGGGATGGTGTGTGAGTGAGTTACAACTGACACCAAGGGGAGAAGAAAAAGGGAACATGGCTCTTAATTTTAGTTTACAATCACAAATAATATTTTTGATTTTATGTGATCATTCCTTAATAAGATCTATAACACAACTGTTAAAATAATGTCTTTTATTCCATCAAATTCATTAAAACTGAGTAATATTAAATCCTCAGTAGAGAGGTACCCACATGCATGCCCCAGGAACTGGTGTTGTGCTTCCACTTGCATGTGGAGTTGTCTAGGGAGTTGGAGGTATGCTGGCTGTGTAGTGTTCAGCATCATAAAGCCAAAACAGTAATGTCCTTTCTTTAAAGCAATGCAGCTGAATGTAGATTCATTTACACTGACAGTGGAAACTAGAAATACAAGCATGCATGCACTGAGGCACAGATCTACCTGGCCATAGGAACAACCAAATCCTTCTGAGCCCAATGTCCTGTCAGGAAAATGGGTGCAAACCCACCCTGACTGCACATCTTATCTGAGATTACATGGAGATGTTCCTGAAGCTCAAGTGTGATCTGAGGAATTTTTCTGATAATTTCTGAAGGACTGAGTTTTACTTGTAAGACAACAGAAAGGGTTTGTTGCACTAACTGTTAGAAAATGTGATTATCCTTTGAAAGCCAAGATTGTGCTGGCTGGGCTCCAGAGCAATTATTCTTACTGACACTTTTAGAAAAAAATCAGGTCAATAAGATCTACTTTGTAATTATTCATTCATTCATTCATTAAAAATTAATAAACTTACATATTCTTCATTATAGTCTTCCAATTTCTTTTTATCCAGATATCCATTTGTAAGGAACTTCTGACTTTCCGCATCATCACTAGCAAAGGGACTGAACACAAAGAAAAATAAGAAAACATTAGATAAAGCTTATGACACACATTTTGTATGAGTACTGCCTTTTGTAATCAGTGGAAACTTTCCTTTGACTTTGCTCTGAATATTTAAAAATCCTTCAGAAAAAATCTCTGTTCTCCTGTAAAGTTCTCATGTCCAATGGCATGTTTAGTAGATCTTTGCTTTGATTTGGAATTTAGTTTTTGACCCAGTAATCTTCAAATTATATTTGATTGCAGATATTGGAAAGTAGATCCATACTTCCATTAACATGCTAAAGCTGAACACATGCTCTATCTGGGGAAAAATGGTCCTTGCAAATGCCCTGATGGAGATCTGTGCTGGGGGCTGCAGCAAGCTGAGAGCTAGAGACTGATGGCTGGTTTTGAGATGTCTTTTTCCAGCCACGCAGGTGCTAGTGCTGTGGTGGGTTCTGCTGGAATGCCTGAGGGCTGTCCCTGCTCCCTCCATACTCTGACCTGGGAAGCATTCCTCCCCAGTGTGCTTAGGCTGAACTGCTCTGAGAGTGTATTAATTTACACATGTACTATCCGACTGGAGTAGCTGGAAATTGCCAAGGGGTACTCTGTGTTGGGAGACTGTATATGTCAGTCCAAGTGATGGCGGGCAAGGGGGCACCTGGGCTGCCTTGCTGTTCTGGGCACACTGTCCTCCCGAGCACAGAGCAGGGAGGATCAGTGCTGTGGGAAAACTTCCCAGATGCCATTAGTGAAGATTGCTTATTGATTACTGCTTTCTAGCCTTAACAGAACAGATAAATGCTTACCTCCTAATTGCAGCCTTTTCCGAATCAGCTGGCTCTGTGTAGTTGTCTTCGAGGCTTTCCCCACTGTTGCTCTGGTCATCAGGTTCGATGTTGACTTTTTGCAGCTCCATGCGATCCATTAGAGCGGTCAGCGCTTTCCTGCACACACACTCACTTCTTCAGGGTAAACAGCACTGTGCCGTCTGCTTGCAGCTCCTCTCTATCATGCAGGGACTGCCGGAACACTCTGTTCTGCAAACAAAAAACAACAGAACTCATTAGAGTTTTCTTCAAATTAGATAAACCAGTGTGAATTGTTTGGTTTGTGTTTGATCTTTGTAATAGCATTAAGAGGGGAAACTGTTGCAGACTGGGAAAATTCTGGGCAAGCACAAAAGTCTCTTTATACGCCAGCACTTGGTTCTCCTGTCTCCCTTCAAATGGTAAAGGGTAGAGAGGCCAACAGATGCATAGCGGATATCCAGCATCTGGAAAAAATACAAAGCCAGCAGAAAATAATTTCCTGAACTGCTGCTTTTGAGTTTCTAGGAGAGGATGATGCCGAAATGCTTTCGGATAAAAACAGGTATAAAGCTGTCTTTCCCATTTGTTGTAAGATTGATGTTGTCACAGGTTTAAATGTTTTGTAGATTTGTCCCTTTAACTGGGATCTGACAGAGGTGAGCATCTCTGTATGATCATTTTTTGGTAATTAGGAGGTGAAATTCTGATAGGCCAGTTTCTGAGTGGACTGGTGTTTAATTCTTAGTTGACCCATCACTGCATGCTCTGTCTCACACAGGATTATTACGTGGATATTAGACTGTTTATCTTTACCGCAGGAGAAAAATTCTTGCCTTTTTCAAAATCATACGAATATATGCTCAATTCTTTATTTCTTTTATGGGCCAAAGGAGACTGTATGACCCAAATTTACAAAGAAAACTTCACTTCTGGGATTTCAGCAGCTGTGGGCCACAGACTCATCTGATCTGTAGATACACAAGTGAATTCATTTGTTTATTATCAGATTCAAGAGGAAAATACTGTGCAAGAAAAGTTGCAGCTCTGTAATCCTTCTTTCTTCCCAAAGATATTCCTTGATGCATTTTATATTTCCATTCCACAGCGGAGGGGACACCAGTGAAGGGAGTGAGCAGAGATCAGAGAGCACATGCTTGGGGCCAGAGTTAGTTTCCTGGCCCTCTACCTGCTGCCTTGCAATCAGGCACGCAGGACAGATTTGTGACAATTTACATAAACATGACATGTCAAACCCAGCTCAGCACTCCATAATAACAATATCAGAAAACACTTCAACAAATAATTTCTAAGTCTGGCTCTTTGGAATGCTAAATCTGCAATTATTTAATAGCCTTTCTCCTGGGTTTGCATTTATAGGTGTCCAGCTCAATGACCAGACCTTCACTATCCTCTGATACTGATGATATGCTGTTCTTAAGAGTGTCTACAAACATATCTGTAGCGGCAAGATGTTGGAGTGCATGTATTTAAAATGCAAATATAAACTTTAAATACCAACCCTGGAGGTTAAAACTGACTCCAGGCCAGAAATTAATGTCAAATTCCTTGCTTCTTACTAAACGCATTCACCTACACCAGACAACTGAAAAGGAGAAGCAATATCACAGTGCATTAGGAAATTTCCAACCAGAGAGAGCGGCTGGCTTTGATTCTTTCTGCTGCCTCACGGAGTGTTTGTGTGTGTGAGGGGGTGAGTGACTCAGGCATAAGGGCAGAGCTGCTGGCACTCACATTCCAGTGCCTGGGGGATTCTGCTCAGGATATTAATAACTTCATGAGATAAAAAAACCAATAACACTCCCTCCTCACCCCTCCACCCCCAATGGAGCCCTAACAACTGTGGTTTCACTCAGAGAAGTGCCTTCAAATGCAGAAGCTGCCCTGTCTGAGAGTTTTTCCAATTCTTGATGCTTATTTTTATCCGTGGTGTAAAAGTCAGGCAAACAAATCTAACTGTGCTTATCCCTGTTTTGGTAAAGGGTAAAACCTCTCCTGTGTGCACTGCCTAACTTAACAGAGAAATGTCTTTTCCAGAAGTGGCAGTTCAAAAAATACAGATCTTCAAAGAGATGGGAAATGGAGGAAAAGTAAGCAGTTAAGCTGCAAAAAGATTAGGCTGAGGATGAAAGCTTGTGCAGTACAGCAAACAATATGGAAAAATTGACTGAAAATACATGTTACAGCATAAGAATCATCTGGACATTGCCCTGTCAAACATTTACACAGTGTCATCTGATTTATGAGCCTCACCTCAAGAGGCTGTGGAATCACTGCATAAAGCAGGGATTTTCTATTTTGTTTTATTGTTCTTAATCTGTGAATTCCTAAAAATTTTCTGATGAAAGTACAAAGCCTCAAGTGGTAAAATTGCATCTTACAAAGCCTCAAGTGGTAAAATTGCATCTGTTGAGAAGCTGCTTTCCTACAGTTTAACTTTTTAGGGAGAGGTTGCTAGAACTCCAGAGGTTTGCAAACCATGAGCAGAAAGCTATTGGCATAAATGTGGAGAGAGTGAGACCCATAAACCAGGCTTGCTATTAGATTTGAATCCTGCAAACACTAATAACTGTGATTATGACCAATGGTGCCTTTGAACTTTGGAAGAACTTGGCAGAGCTAGTCCTTAGTCAGTGACAATCCACATCTTCAGGTTCCTAGCACTGCAGATACTGAGGGGTTTGGGAGATGTACAGGCACTGGTAGCATGTTTTCCCCACAAGCAACATAGAAGAGGCAGAGCTGTCACTTCTTCACCAGAGGGGGACATGGGGTGACCCTGTACCTCTAGAGTTGTTACTCAGCCTGCAAGATATTTAGAGGGGAATGCACTGGCACTGGGTACTCAGTTGCACCCCTTCAGGGGTTTGTGCTGGCTGGATTGCTGCTCCTGGGGAGACAGCCAGGAACCAGGGCAGGGATGGTGTGAGAGCACAGCCACCAAGGCCGGGCAGGTCTGGGCCCTGCCAGAAGCTTAGTCTTTAATATTGGAGGAGAAACACCAAAGTTCATCTGCTTTAGCTTCCCTGGGATTTAATGCTTTCTGCTTCAGATCTACAATTTTGGTGCCTAAATATACAAGAGAAATCTCTTAAAGTTTCAGTATTCCTCAAACTTGCCTTCAATACAGTGATGTTTTTGCTGCTTCTTGTAGCATTTGGCCGAACAGAAAAGATTTTTTCAAAAGTATGGTATTAAAATGGACGTATCATTGCAAAAGAAATTAACCTATTATTAGAGGGCAGTTATTTATCTCTATAAAACTAATTTTCCTCTTCAAGTATAGGGTACTGTTCTGAATAATTTATTAAGTAATGGTTTTCAGTAATGATTCAGAAAATGATGAAATTTTTGGCATCTGATTTCACAATGTTATTGATTTCTGTCCAGTCTGCAGTTAGAACATTAGACGAATGGACAACCACTGGGCAAATAATGCTGGGTCATAGATATGAGTAACACTTTCATGGGTTTTGCAATATCAATATTTGTAATCTCTGCCATGGTATTCAATTTAACAGATTTTGCCAAAGTCTTCATCTTCATGACAGTGACTTTATAAGATTATTGTCTGTGTGGCTATTTCAAAACAAAATAAGTGTTGCAGCTGTGAAATAAACAATTAAAATGTAAAGCCTGCTTTCCCAAGTTAATTTGTTTAAAGAAATATTAGCCAAGTAACCCAAGAGCCTGGAAAAAATTCACAGAAGATAGCCAAGGACTGCAAAGGAAAACAATCATTCATTTCTTAATTGACTGGGCAATAATTTTGAATACTTTTGCTGCTTCTATGGTTGCTTAGGTTTTGATTTTCTGTACAAAAGAGAAGACTAAATTTCATTCCTGAAGAAACACCAAAGATATTTGCCAGTACAAATTACCACGTCAGTAAATCTTAAGAAGCTCATCCTTCATATTGCACTTATATTTACAAATTAATTAAATTTATAATTTACAATTTCTGGAGATGTGGACAATGTCTAAAATACATTGATAAAATTTTATAAAGAAAAAGGTTTACCTCTGAGTTGAGCAGATTCCTTTTCTCACTTGCTAGGCAGGTTATATCTTTTAGGAATTGCACCTGTAAGAAAAAGTTTACTCATATGCAACCTAGAGCAGTTGAACAGTGATTTAAAGACAAATGGGAGTGTATGGGATGAACCAATCAACAGCTGCTACACCCAACAACTCCCTTTGACAAACTTGCGTCAGCTCTTTAAAAAAAAGGGGAAAAAAAAGAAGAAAGGTAAATCAGTTTATTGGAGCACACTGAGGGCAAACATCTCAGTTACCAGAGCAATTTGCTCTCTGAGCTTAGCCCTATTTCAAAATGCTTATCCTCACAATGCTTCACCCAAGCTTGATCACACTTCCATTTGACAGTCTGAATTTTTGAATAATGCACATGTATTAAACTTGCAGTAGCACAATAATAAAGAGCCAGGAAAGTGAGTTCTGGGAGAAATACCTATTTGCTCCCACACTGCTCTTATCTCTGTGACAACAGAGATACCTCTTGCAGTACCTGTCTAGACTTGGTCCAAAGTGTGTGGTTTCAAAGGGGCTGTTTGACCTGTGCCTTAGTTTCCCATTTGAAATATTTAATGTAATTTCAACTGAGGAGATATATGTCCAGTGGTAAATGTTTTTCATTTAATGGCAATATAGGCCTGTGAAGAAGTATTTAATTATCTGTGATGTGCCTGTTATTCTACAGAATTTACTGTAGAATTTTATCCAATTACATAATGACCATAATTAAAACCCACAACTAACCCTCCAGCCCTCCCACCCATGTAGGCTTTGTGATTAAAGCCCTCAGACTGGCCTGATTGTGAAGGCAGGAGGGCAAGTGTGGGGATGTAATTTTTAATTCTTAGAGTTTCCTGTGGAGCACTCAGACTGCTTTAGCTCAGGCTGGGTGACAACCTGTGGGAGCCCAACCTTGCTCCACTGTGACCAGACCTTCTGCTTGCTTGCTGCCAGCACCGGCTGTGGTGTGCTGGTTTCAGAGTTCAAAACCAAAAAAGAAATCTGAGTTCCAATATAGACTCAGACAAATAGTTTAACAAAAATAAGCTCTGTCTCCCTCAGTCCTGCATTCCCATGAAAACACAACTGATTGTAAGGCCAGTCATGCCATACAATGCCAAAAGTAGTGCAATCCAAAGATTAAGAGGTGCAAGGTTTGGAGCCAGAGGTCCTATCTTGATTTAAACCTAGCTGGAAAAATGAACAAATTTTTGGGCTGAGACTGGTTGAATGGACTTTTAGTCCCTGTGTTTTCCATTTCATCAGTTGATCTAATGAGGGAAACAGGCTTTCCCTCTAAGGAATATGAGCAAGAATAGGTGTCCCTAATGTACTAAGGCAGTTCTCAGCAGAAGTTTGGCACTGAGTTGTCCTATGCCATTGCTAGGGTGAGGGAGCAGAGCTGCTAGGGGAGCTGGGGGAGGCAGCTGTGCTCTGCTTGAGCCTGTTTGCTTTGCACACTTGACAGGGCTGTGGCTATGGGCAGCCTCCTTGTTTCACTGTTGCTCATGTGGCTGTTTCATATAACAATAGGGGAGAGAAAAACATTTCTTTAAACAAAGGAAAATAAGACTGCAAACCATAAAGAAAACAGCAGGGAGATTTGGGGACAGATGTACTAACAAATCAGCAACAGCTGTGAAAATTACTTCTGATGTGTTTTTTTGAACCTGATTAAATAAATAATAATCAAGATTAGAGGTAATTTCCTTTTCAAATACCACAAATATCCGTGTCTATCTCTGATTCCCACTGAGTGTAAGCAGTGTGGCACAATTCTCTCTGTAGCCATATCATGGTAGTTGGGTGGATCTTTCCTCAGTGCATGGGGGATGGAGTCATCAGAGCTGATGGTGCTCAGCAGTGCCCTGTCCCAGCACCCGATGGCTCAAAGATGCCAGGCAAGGTGTGCAGGCAGGTGGAGCTGGCAGAAACCATTCACATACCTGTAGGCAATTTTTTCTGCAGAGAAGAGCCAGCTCACACAGTTCTTTAACACAAGTTTTTTTGACTCTGCTAGTTCTTTCTGTCTATCCCTAACTAGAAGAGCTCTGCTTAATTTTCGTCAGAAAAATCTTCTTTCAGCAGAGCACAAATGTCAGTGTCCAATCTTCACATTGAAGGGAGGCACATGCTAACTCAAGACCCTTTCTGTTTTGTCTTCAACTTGGCTGTATTTGATTTCACTATTTGTAAAGAAAACTTTGTATTTGCTAGTATTGCTTGAGGTCATGCAAGAGTTCAAAGAAAAAAAGAAAAGTTTTCTTTTAGTTTTCCAACAAAGAACAGGATTAAATTCTTGATTAAAATATTGGAAACATTGAACAAAAGAAAGCTCAGCCTTGTGATATCCACCCTTGCCTCCTGTAGCTCGATCTGGCTTTCTGTGTAACATCTCTGCCACAGAGTCGTGTAGTTGTACTAGCTCCACTTACATTCAAAAAAAGGGTCAAGTGTACTTTTGGTTACTTTTCCACCAAAAGCTACGAAATAAAGCTCTTCTTTGATAATTTGTGGGATCACATTACAAGCTCTGTTAGTCACCTCAGTGCCTATGGAGTACCCTGAAGGTCTCCAGAGCGTGTTTGCCCAACCCAGTCCCCATTTACCCTTTCTCTGAGGAAGCCAGACTAACAGCAGTTAAAACTATGATATTTGGTAGATGTTATATTTTTCTCTTCTGGTGCCTTTTGGCTACCTAATGTCTCATAGAGAAAACTCCTGTTGCAGTAATACCAGCCATTGCTAACAGGAGAAATTTCCAGGCATGGCAGATCTGAGGACTAAGGCCACATTTCCTGAACATAGAAAGAAGGAGCAATCTTCTGTAACTATAAGTGTTTATTTCCAGAGCCTTCTAGAGTTAGAAGGGTGTTTCGAGGGCAGAGGTTTTTGGCAGAGCCTAGAGCTGGCAGCAGTGGCAGTGCCATTAAGAAAGGCTCAGTGGTCCTTTGCCCTCTAGGCACAACCTCTCACATTTACTGCACCAACAGGTTCCATTTTCTTAACAGTGTAATGCTTTTTAGGGAGCAAAACCCCTCAGCCATTGCTCAGAGCCCTTGTCTGAGCCAATGTGTAATCAGAGCTGGTCTGGTTGTATAAACTGGAGGTGCTGGCCCACAGCTTGCTACTGAGATCCCCCATACATGGAGTCACTGCAGGGGGAAGCCCAGCATGTTCTGCTGTCTGTCTCTGCCCCAGCTTTTGCCCCTCATACAGCTGGTGGTCAGCCTCCAGCATCTGGGCTTGGGCAACGCAGGCCAGGGCTGTGGTGCTGCCCTTGTGGCTGCTTACATAGCTGTGTCTGGAGCCCAGGCTGACAAAAAGGCTTTACAGAATGAAATAAGATTGTACTGAACATGCTGGAATTTTTGCCAAAATACTAAGCACATCTCTTTTCTGTATTTCGGCCTTGTTTTTATGGAGCTTGAGGCCATGTTAAATGTTTCATTAGCATTTCCCTGTTTTGTGGTAATTGCTGCTCTCTGACTCATGCTACTTTCCTCTTGATACAAGAGCCTTTATCTGTTTGTGTTTGCTTCTTGCTCAAATACTATCTTCTGAAGTTGAAGGAGATTTTGTTGTCGTTCTGTGCTCATTGTCGTTGGCACTGGGACAGTGTGCAGGGCAAACCAAAGTATATTTTGCAATTTTGCTGTGGCTGTCTGCTCTACACTATTACTTTTACTACAAGTAAAAGTAATCCTGGTGATGATAAACCAGCTGCATTCAAAGCACCTGACCCCACATGTCCATATATACACAAATCCCACCTTAAAAGGTTTAGGAAGTTTTTTGCTGGGATCTTTTCAGTATTATTTGACTCTTGCTATGTTTTACCCTTAGAAGTACCCATTAAAGATTAGGGGTTTTCCTCAGTTTTTTAAATTTTAAGGCCAAGAGGGGCAGTAATACCTCCTGCATTTCAAGCAGCCTGAATTCTCACTCAAATCCTGCAAATTCAAAGTGCTGCATGATTACAGCTGGACAGAAACATGTGAATTTTTCAAAATAGAGAAGTTTGGGAAGGGAATGCTTTTTTAAGATGGGGGAAGATAGAGGGAGGCATGAGAACAAGCTACAGCTACTTGAAGGGTAGTTACAAATATAACAGCGGCAGACTCTTCTCAGTTGGGCCAGGAAGCCCAGACATGGGGCAGAAGCCACCAGAGTGTGGGAGGTTCAGATTGGACGTGAGCAGAATGGCAGTGCAAATTTGGAACAGGTTGGTGAGGGAGCAGAGGCTGCAGAACCACTGTCCTTTATGGTTTCTGAGGCTTTACAAGGCAAAGTCATGTCCCAGATGACCTGGTGTTTGTGTCAGCTGCTCTTTGTGGAGGAGGCTGGACCAGCTGCTCTCCACAAGGCTCTTACAACCAGTGTTTTGTGCAACTGCTTAATGCCACAGACACAGACACAAAGATATTAAAGATGCTCTTAAAAATACTGATGGCAGGAATGCTATTAGGTGAGACATGGCCAGACATTAGGCAAACAGCACTCCATGTGCCAGAAACTAATTATAAAAAGGACTTACTGAGGAATTCAATGGTCCATTGACTTCTTGAAGAGATTTGTTGAAGAAAGTGGGCAGGTTTTGGCTTAAGCAGTCTTCTTGTCTTCACACATACACCGTAAATACATAATTATCCACAAAAGAACTCAAAGTGCTCTTTTAAAATATTAATATTCACAAATTTTACAAAACAAAACTGAGGATAGTTGGTAAATGTATTAATTTATGTGTAGCAGAATAACTGGCATGATCTGTAAAAGGTTGCAACATCCTGTGTTTCATTTCCAAAACCAGAATTTCTTCTTATCCCCAAGTTTATTTCAGTCTCTCTGGCAATAATAATCTTCACAGGGCAAGTATGAAAAGCTGCATTTGTAATTGGCTACAGTAAGCTAAGAATAAGAGCTAAAAAAGAATATTAAATAGAGCTCATGTGATTATTTTATGAAATAGGATTCCTAATAACAAGCATAATTTACTACATATTAAATGCTTTTCTGCTGTAATTTTTGACTTTGTGTGCTTATAATATTAAGTATGATTAGAGAAAGCACAGGATATTTCCTTTGTGACATTACTACCTCTCCCTGTTACAATGATTCCTGCCACTGCAGCATGTATTTTATGCTGGCCAATATTTTTAAGTAAAAAGGAAAAGCTGGAGATTCATAACGCCTAAAAAAATGCAATTCACTGCAATAGCTAAGAATGGAAGCAATTTACTTCAGTGTCTGTATAATCTCAATAGAGGGAGAGAGGAACATCACTGAAAATGATTCAAACCCCCTAGAAGAGGCTTATGGTCAATAGCTAACTTCTTCAATGCACTTCATTGAGACTGCTGCTTAAAGGCTTGCAATATGAGTCGAGGCTTTGGGAAGGGTACAAGGTATTGCTCATACTATTTAAAAGAAGAACTTGCCACACCATTTTTTTTGTCTTCTTTCTATTTGAATGATGTCAGGAACAGAGGAAAAACATCCTCTATCCGATGCCTTCTGTTCCACACCTCCACCTAGAAAAAATTTCTTCAGTGGTGCCATTTCTCCCCTCCATTATTTTCAGAATATATTTGGGAACATCTTGCAGTGTCAGGGCAATAATTCCTGGCTTCAAGCATTGCCTGAGTGAAGGCAGGGGCTAGCTGAATATTTTTACCACAAGCCTATGTCTATTGTTTGCTCCAAAAATGTCCACGTGTGCCAGAAAGAACATATTGTCCATGCTCTATATGGAATGAAGCTGAGCAAACAAAGCTGCATGGGAAAAGAATGATCTATCTCTAAGTAGTAGATTGGTGCTGTTGCGTATTAGGGAGTATAAAACAATGAATTTATTTGTTTTTCAAATATAATAGCTGAGTAATATTGAGCTGTTATATTCCTTTCTGTACTGATATATATATATATAATATATATATATATATATATATATATAATTGCAATTTATCCAGTCTNGATTCAGGGTCTCAAATGTACCACTGGTTTGACACCTGCGAATTGGGCAGTGAGAACTGCTGAGACACAGGAGCTCTAGGAGCTTCATATTAGGCATGGCTTTGGAACCTCTGATTCTTTTGGGATCTGGAAAACATGCAGGTCCAGAAAGAAAAGGTGTTAAACTTAGTTTAATATTTTGATCTCCATCCTTATTTTAGGAGGCTAATTTTTGCAGCAGCTGCAATGACTTGCTAAATCCTGAACAATTAATCAGAACAGGCCCAGCTCAGTTCCAACCTGCCAGAACATTTCTTCTGGGTAGTTTCCACCTCCACTGCCACCTCTCATGGAGACCCTTCAGCTGTGAGTAAAGAAAGGTTTCCAGCAGGATTACATGCTAGGCTAGCCTGTTTATGGATTTCTCTTCTCTGGACAGTGCCTGTCTCATTGCCTATGTCCAATATAGCTTGTATCTGCAGTTATCTACGGTGGGATGAAGACACACCCAGTCACACAGACTGGGAAGAGCTCAGTGTTCATCATTTAATAGGGAACACATGGAACATACATATTTATTTTTGGTCATGTTTAGTGAGCCAGAGGAGCCTATATTTGTTTAGTAGAGTACAGTTCTCAAATGCCTCTGTATGTGCCAGCATGATGTGCTGGGATGGAAAGCCTGGCCATCATGACCCCTAACCCCACCATCTCAGTGTGAAGGCCTGGAAGACTTCTCATGAAACCATCTGGATTGTATTAGCTGAAGTAGAGCCAGCAGGTCAAAGATGTGGAAGAGATTGTTCCCTTCCGTAAGGCAATTTTGAGACTTTCTCCCCCAAGAAGGAGTACAAAAAGATGGTGGTAGAGTGCAAGGCATACAAGGTAAGGCTGAAGGAGTTAGCCAGCAGAAAAAAAGGCTAAGTAGGGATGTTACTGAGGTCTACAGCAACCTAATGGGAACATGAGAAAAGAGAGACAGGTTCTCCTTGGAAGCAGAGAGGCACAAGTTTTATAAAACATGTAAAGAAAGCTACTGATGCCTAAGTTTCACCAGTAATACTACAGTTGTGTTTATAGAAGTAACAAGATGTTAATGCAAACTAGATGCAATTAAAACCATCCTGAGAAGACAATCAGATTCCTCTTTCATTAGCAGACTTTGTGGGAGACCAGTATGGCTATTTGTGCTGTCTGAACATTATATAATTCTTTGCACCACTTAACAATATTTCTCAGACCCTCAAAACAGTATCAGCTTTTTAGAAGCTGTCACAATGAGATATTCTTAAAAAGGTTTATCTTCACACTAGGTAAATCATGCCTTTGGAGACATATGGGTGTTATCACTTCACAACAATTTCCCATTTATTAAAATCAATGAAAGAGAGGTGAAACCCATACATTCCTGGCCCAGCAGAGTCTGAGATCATTACGGTCTCCCAGCAGTGAGACTGTGTATATGCTGTACTCCCCAGGAGTCCTGCAGTTTGTGCAGGGGAAAAAACTTAATTCCTGGTTCTGCTGCAGACTTTTCCTTCTTATTGAACACACCTCTAAGGCAACACTCATGGAGAGCTTGGGCACCAGTGCAGCTGCCTGTGCTCACTTGCCAATGTGCTGACATTTTCCCCGAGGAGAGAGTGTCTTGTCTGGCATGGCCACTACCTGTGCAGGGCTAAGCAGCTCAGCACCTGGGCAACTCAGGATCTGTGAAGTCAAAGTTTCTTCACTGTTCAGTCTGCCCAATTTGTTCAAAAGACACCAAGCACACACCCACTGGTGTGGGATGTGACAGCCTAACAAAGCTTCAGTTCTCCTCTGTTGCACTCCTAAGGGTTCCATGGGCTGGACTGACTTTGAGCATGGGCAGTGCCAGTGCCTGTCTGTCCCAAACATACTTTTCACATAAATTCACAACTGCTCAGACTCAGGTGTTGCAATGTCCTTGGTGAATTTAATCACTGTCTGCTCCACAGTCCTCAGTCTGCAAAACTGGAAATGTAGTACATCTCTGTTTCATTTGGACATCATAGGGATAAATACATTCAAGGCTAAGCAGCAGAGGAGCATGCAAAGTCCTCAGGAAAAGCTGTCTGCCATTTATCAGCTATTCAATGTGTAAAAATCTACATGAAACAAAAGGCAATGCAAAAAAGATTAAAAACATACTCTATGTGACACATTCTTACTCCTACAATTTTTTCTTTTGAAACTTCATAGCTAGAAAAACTTTGTCTCTATCAGTTTCAAATACTTCTTCTGATAATATACCCCACCCAATGGTGGTGACTTTCTATAATGCTTTATAGTCTGTAAAAAAAAAAAAAAAAAATTAAATCACCAGATGACTTATAACTATGATTCATGTTATTGTTATGGCTCATTGCTATCTTTTGTCATACGAGAGAATGCCTGGCTAGGCACTTTTCTTCTTTTGAAAGAGAAATCTGGCTCAGCTCTGAAGGCTCCAAATTCTGTTTATTATACTAGCTGAAGCATGTTTATTGCACTGTCATGTTTTTATATCCCTCCTGCTACCTTGTGCAAAACATGCTTTTGCACTGATCAAACCGTGAAAATTCTGCAAGGCTTTGCTTTCTCTGATCAAGCCACTGATCCACCGAGTTTAGCAGCCTCATGTGGTGGTAGCCTGTATCTGACCCAGAAGAGTCCTCTCCCTCTCAGTACCACACCTAATCCTGAGAGGCCTTTCATGGGAAAGTGCCTTCATGACTTCCAGTAGTAAGATTTCCCAAGTTATAAGCTCTATTCATTCCTCAAAAAATGTGAATTGGAAAGAGTCATGTACTACCTGCCTATATAGTTGTTATGGTATAATAGTGTTTGATTGAGAGGAAAAGCCACAGGAGATATATATGTAATAGCTAAAAATAACAGTGATAAAGCAACAGTAATGACAACCCTATTTTCATGTTCCAGCTGCAGTGAGTTTCTGCATAACTTCAACCAAGACACTTTGAAGGCATTTTGGCTAAAGCATTTTGAACCTGAGCTACACTGACTCCACAACTTGATGGCAGCAAGTCTGTCAAGTGTCATTCTGAACACAAGTAACAGTCAAAGAAAGTTATGAGAACTCAGTCACTGTTGCTACTCTTTGATTTTGTACCACTCCTGAAAGACCAGCAAGCTATACCTTTGGACATCTAGAGATGTGATTGTTTCCTCCTGATTTCTGCTGTTGGATCTAATAAGTTACATTACCTCCCCCTCAAAAACTTACGTCATCAGGTTTGCACGCAAAAGGTTCATGGTTGCATGAAAATCTCCCAAACACTTTGCTTGGCTTTGCAATGATGTCAATATTTATTGTCACTGTCACAGACACAGAAAGATTACACAGATACAGCCAAGATACTGTACTTGTAGTTTGCATAGGGTTACAGGCAGCAGTCTCCCTCTGGCTCTGAATTTAAAGAGGTATTGCATCAGAACTGGTGTCAATGAGGTGAATTTTTCATTCAGCCCGACCACTGGTGGGAGAGGAAGGGAATCAGTGGCTTGACGTATCTGAGTTCCTGTTTCTTGCTCCACAGATCCCAGCTGGGTTTGAGCCTCATAGGAGTGATGCTAATTCTGTAGTCCCACAACTCCCTTAAGTAAACATAAGCAAATGCTGATGCTAAAAGAGGCAGTGCCAACTTCCCACTGACCCAATCAGTGTTTTCACTCTCTTTGCTTCTCCAGTGACTGCAAATAGTCATATATACACATGGGAGGAGGAAAAAAAAAAGAGATGAGCTTTAACCCAGAGTGCTGTCCTGTTCCCACTCACTGTGTGCCTGCATGAACATCTGGCAGATGGGAGAGAGAGATGCAAATGGCAATAAACAGGCAGAGGACTGGAAGGTAAGCCAGGAATGGTTATTACAGTTTAAATGAAATTCTGGAGCCAGCAAGAAAATTACAGCACTTGCACAATGTCCCCTCATGGCTGAACAGTAGTGAAGGGAGGGTGTGCAAAAGTGCGAGACAGACATCCCTGGTCCATTATATCAGGATTAGGCAGATTAGATGAAACAAATTTTCTGACTCAGAAAACACCATCAGATCTGTTTAAGCTTGGCTAAATGTACCTTACTTACAACGTGCTTCACACTATCTATGATGACATCCAAAATCAAGTGCTGGTAGTTTCTAATAAAACATAGCCAAGTCAAGATGTTCTTTTAAATCAAAACCACTGTATCATGTTTTTTGAAATGAAAATCACTTGCCTCATAAAAAGATTTTATGTTTCAGAAAATTATATTGAGAATAATGTTTCTTAATAATGACTCTTATAATGGCATTACTTAAAACAATTGAATCAATTAGTTCAATAAAATTCTTCAGCTGAACTGCAATATTTTGACACTAAGACTGATTGACTTTACTGCTTTTGCAATTAATGAAAGATTGGTTCCCTTAGGAATTACACTCTGATTAGTCCACAGCAAGAACATTTTCCATTACTCATCCCCCACTGCTATCAAAGGGCCTTTAGTTTGGGCTTTTAGTTCTCTCTTTAATCCTAAATTAACTGTATTTATCAAAGTCCTTGCTCACTAGAAGTTTCAGAGAAAATTTGATTTTGTATTTTACCTTCACTAAAACTTCATCAAAATAAGAAAATCCAAGAAGTAACTAGACACTAGGCACAGGCACCTAATATTTTTGGTTTAATTAAAAATAGTAGTTGTGGCTGTTCAAGAACAAGATTTAATGCTAAAAACCTGTGATAAAAATATAACTGTTTATTAAAAAACAGCATAAAGAATCTTTTCATAGCTCGAGTAATCAAGCTTCTGTCAAAGTGAGATAATTGTCAATCCAACTTTCAATTCAAACACAGCTGCTAAAAATCAGAGACAAGAAGCCAGACACTTCACTCCACTTTGAGCACTAACTCAAAACTAAGTACAGAGGCTTGGCGGTAGCTGAGACCTTATAATTCTGTACAGTTGTAGAAGCACTCAGAAAAATCTCTAAATTGGAGAGTTTTGTCTTGCTGAAGTTGAAAACAAATGTATTTACCATGCTGGTTAAAATGGCACATAATGAGGAAAATCTGCTAGCATATTAGATTTTTTTTTTTTAGACAAAAACCCCCAAAGTACTAATGGTGGCTCTTGACTTCCAGTACACCATTAATACTTAATAATTCTTTTAATAAAATCCTATTAGTAAAGCTTTTTTTCCTGGCTCAACAAATTGAATGAACTTGACAGGGAAGATTGTAAGTCCAGTGCAATGAGAAGGCATCATTCCTTTAAAGACTCATAATTCATTACTCTGTTCTTGCCTGTTGAAAATAATCAGAAATTAAATATACAAGTATTACTAAAACAGAGCTATATCATATATTTATTTTGTCACCATTTCTTTGTTTCCATTTCTTTTTTTATCCCTCAAATGTTAAAAATTGTTTAACATGGTATAAGTTTTGTTGCTTACTCTACTTGAATCTGTTTAGTTGAGTTTGAAGTAAAATCTAGAAAATAACAATTCTCACAGGAAATTAATGTTCTGCTTATGTGTGCTGCATATTAATACACCATTATTTTTTCATTAAAATATTTCGCAAATGTGTACAAATATCAACTAGTAATTTCATAAATCTGAAAACCACAATTCCCAGGCGATGACCATGACCCTAGAAAAAGCCTAGAGAAAACAACCTCTTTATGAGACATACCTTGCAATAGATGTTTGTTTAACTGGAAATCCGCAAGAGCAGCTGCCCAGTGCAACAGTACATATTTGCTTCTGAATCCTTTCTCAAAGACACTATTTAAACATGTTGATGAACTGAGCTGGATTTTTCCCCACCTCCATTCCAGCAAAATAAGGAGACTCAGAAGATAACATTTGTTTTGTTATTGCAAGTAGTGCCATGTGGTAAGTGAGAAATTTACTTTCTATAGTCCTCTGTAGTTATGAAGGTGGGAAATGTCCATTTCCTGTACAGATACAATGTCTGTGTGTACTGCTCAGTGATATTTCTATTTGAAAATGAATATGCTTCTATTTCTAGAAGTGTTTGTGTATAGAGCTCCTTCTTGTCCATATTTGGCTTGATGTTAAAGATCTGTTACTCTAGCATCACCACTTAGGCAAGAGGAAATAAACATTTCTTGTATTGAGACTGTAACTCCACGCTATACGATGTGTTTCAATCTGGTTCTGATTTATGTTAACCTGGAAATGACTGAGATTTATAACATGGGTTTTATGATGTGTGTAGCTGGACTAGCTGTGACTAAGTTTCATCGAGCATTCCGAATAGGAACAGTGATAACAGAGATTTTTCAAATGTCCCAGTTCTGTGCTAAGTTTGATACTTTCACTTAGAGGGGAAGATTTGTGCCTCCTGAGCCAGTCATGCTTTACACTTTCTTCCTGGACTCTGTTTTAGCCTTTCCTCTGTCATTTTCTGGATAGGAATCCCTTCTCTCAGTGAACAATTTAAATTGGCAGAAGGAATTTCTGAAGTGCTCCTTCTCTCCTAAAACTGTGTCTGCAAGCATTCTATCCCCAAAACCAAAGGAAGAGAGAATGACCATAGCTGAGGTGATGTCACTCATCTCCTCCACCACTGGCCAAAGGTGTAAACTGTCAGAAAGGACTCGACTCAATGTCCCTTCTGCTCCTGTGGGCAGCATTTATGACAAACTTCACTCTTGTATGGAGAAAGATCTGTTCTGAGGGTACACTAAGTGACACAAAAATAGACTTTCTCAGAGTAGGAATGACATTTTCCAAAGTAAAATAGAAACAAAAAGATACAAGATGAGTCATGCTGTATGAAGTTCTGTGACACCTGTTTCAAACAAAACTAAAAATGTCCATCAGCCACTTATGCTTTTGTTTGCACTGTGTTTTCATTGGTTTTGGAGTTTGTAGGCAATAAATCATAAAATAGAAACATGGGCTGAATCCTGAGATATTTATTCAGACTAAAGTCTTATTTCTGGCAAAGGTCTGTCTGAGTAGCCTTGTCATCCTCTAATTTTTTCACTGTAAAAAGGAAATATATTAAAAAATCATATTCCTGGTGCATCCAGTAATTTTTCTTCTCTCAGTTTCAATGATCAGAACATTATCCACTAATCTGCTTTAAAAGAAGAAGGGCAAAACTATGCTTTCTAAAAAGGTTTGTGGTGAGCTTGAGGAACCCAGGTTTATTCTTTAGATGTCAATCTTTGGTTTCATAGTGAAATTTTCTGGTTTGGCTAACTTACCCCATCTTTTCTCATCCCCTGCAATGACTTTACCGCTAATTTTTGAAAAATTACTTTTGAATTTTCAGATCCAATTTCTGGATAAACTAAAGAAGAAAAAGGGAAAATGAGCTGTGTTAGCAATCACAGGTACTTTTAAATGATGATAATTTTTAGATTTCTAGGAAAACAAGATGTTATACCTTTTATTGCAGTGTTTTGAAATTTTCTATTTACTTTGAGGAAAATTTTGCCTTGAAGAAAAATTGTGGTTTAATACTGTATAGAGAAAGTGTCCATGGTGGCTATGAAATCCAAACTGAATCATCAAGACCAGATGGCAATCTTGACTCTTACTATTATTATTTTCAAGACCTATCAGTCGGAGTGATGTGAGCGACATTTTAAGGCTTAATTTTCAGTTCTGATGAGAAGGAAAGTGTGACAATTATTTTCTGCCTATTTCACAATGATTTTATGAAAATCAGTTAGTGTTTGTAGAATTTTTTGATTGGCTAATATGCTGCATGAACATTCATCTTTTAATTGGATAGCTGAACTCAATGCAATATTGTTAAACATTCTTTACATGTTCCTTAATTACATAACTCTTACATTTTTTGTTTCTTCCTTCAAACTCTGAATTCTTTAGCATGGTATGTTTTAGCATCTGTTATTTTACACAAAGTTGTGTTTTCCAAGATAGAAAGTGAAATTCAAAATATTGACAAGATGATGAATTTTTCCCTCCTTTGTACTTTACATATATGGATAATGCTGAAAATTATCATACTGTGGTTTTGATTCTTTTGCTTTCTGGTACTAATGGCTCACAGTGGAAGATGAAAATCATGTCAAATTATGCACTGAGGGTGTCTGTTCCACATCTAAGGTCTGGAATCTGTGTTTCTAACTTTACTTGAAATTTTCTGTCAAAAGAATTAAGAAGGTAACATCAAGAAATTTTAGCCATCAATGACTGTCACTAAGAAGTTCCGGATTTACCACTAAGCAGAAGCAATGAATATGTATTGACAACTTCAAAACAATTTAATGTGACTCAGAAAAGCGATACATACAGCAAATGTAATAATGCTGGCATAAATTTTTAACCTTGGACCAAGATTTTTTAAAAATCTCTTCCATTTACTCTGTTTTATACTTTTATCATCTCAAGGTTATACTTTGAATGCATTTTAAAGGTAATGGCCATAAGGAAGCCATAACTGTTTCAATATGTATGTACTGACCATCTCAGGGAGGGTGGGAGGTGGCTTTTAACGTGTTGCTCTGGTGACCCATGTTGTTTTCTCCAGAGAGCTCAGATACTGTTTTCTGGGATCTATTTATTTGAAAAACTCATTTGTATTTTATCATACATGAGATGGACAGAGCTACCAGGCTTTACCCTGCTGATATTAGGCTAGTATTCACCTTTGGGGTGTGAAAATCTTCCAGTAAAGTTCCTTAAATGTAGAACTTATTTCATTCATTCCAGTCCTCCTTTGCTGCAGTTCTTTTATGCAAAAGTGAAGGAAAGAGAAAGAAACAGGCTGACTTATTGTCTTAGAAGGATTTCTTTGTGTATTGATAATACAATAGAAGATAATTGGTATGGAAAATAAGAATACAGAATCCCAATAAAAGAAAAAAAAGATTAATTACTAGTCTTGGTGATAATTCTTTTGAAATGTGGGTAGGCTGGTACCTTAGTCATGTTCTACTCATAGGCACATAATACAAGAAAAGTGAAATTCACTCTGTTCTACTATCCCTTTGTTTATGCTATTGGGCAGTATTTTCTAAAATTCTTAGTGTTGCCACTTTTGATCCTAATACTGCAATGTCAGATACCAGCTTGTCTTTGGAATGAAGGTCTTGCAGCAGAAGATTGAAAGGACGTTTCTCATCTTCTAGTGCTGTAGTATTTGATTTTGATTTTTTAGAGCTTGAGGTCTATTTTACGCAGGAACTGAGCAAAAACTTGGACAGTGACATCCAAGTGCCATAGCATATAAAACTTGGAGCCAATCCCTAAAACACCATCAACAGTGTTTCAATGATATCTATGACTCCATTTACCATGAAGTGCCCTAATTTAAGGTGCGCAAAAGACCCAGCTTCAATGGTTTATGCCAGGGCAACATCTAAAACCCATCACACCTCTCTCTTTCTGACTGTTGGAATAAATTCTTAAAAAATAACCTTACCAGAAAATGATGTACATCTATGATCTGATGGAGACATCCAACCATGTTCTTCCTGACTTTTGAAGAAGATGTGTTTGTTCAGTCACACTGTTTATCCACTTCAGAAATGACCATCCCATCTTACCAGCTGACATGAAGCACTGAAGAAAGTGTTTCACTTAAAAGTACAGTTTCTACAAGGTCAATATGAATGTACACATTCAAGTCCCAGGATAATAATCAGACCTTATGGACAAGTTGGATAAATTTATTTGGGTTTTTTTATGGTAAATTTTGATTTTTCCACTCAGATCCTTAAAACCTACAGTTTGAGTAAACAGGTATGTATATTAGAAATTTCTGTAGCAGTTTTGCTTCAAAAATATTATTATCTGTTGTAAGAGATTTTGTCAAATATAGACATTTCCCACAAAATTTTGTTAAAAATGTCCATGAGAGGAAAACATTTAATCAGGTAGACCTAAAAATATGTAGAGAAATAGCCCTGACATACATAGGGTAGTTTGTGGAGAAAAATATTCTCTGAAACTTACTCATTTTCAAAACAAATAATTGGGACAGTAAACAGGTGCTAGAAAGATAAAAGTATTCAATTACTTCCAACTAAGCACTAATTTCCTAAATGTTAGACTGGAAAGTCACTCAAATAATTGCTCAAAAAGAATGCACTGGAGTCTACATGTTACACTTTTAATGCCACTTAGTTAAATTGAATCGCTAAATACAGGGACTAAGGACCTAGTTCTCCTTTATACAGAAGTGTCTTTATGTGATGCTGGCAGCACAGATGAGCTGTAGAACAAGTGCTACAATTAATGCCTGACTGAATGACCACTGGTACCGACTAGAACAGTGAAATGAAAACTAACCCCCAAATTTTTCTAAAGATTTTTCTAAATGAGGAATTCCATGACTGTAATCAAAATTACTGACTACTAAAGAATAGAAACAAATGCATTGATTTTTTTATTTTGGTTTTATGATTGAAGAATTCAGAAAAGTATTGATGCTGTGCTAAAAATACACTGGAAGAGTACAAAGGACTTCTGTGGATTTGGTTTAGGAATAGCTTTCTTTGCTTTTGACCAGGTCCTAACAGGAAAACAAGTATTTTTCATATAAATGCTGACATAACTTTACTAATAGCACCTTTAACAGAGGTTTTTACAATGTGTATTTACTCAGGTAGAGGATTAAATAAGAGATGTGAACTCACCATAGCAACCCCTGCATCACATTGTAGATATGCTGCTTCTAAGATACGGTAAATGTTTCTGAAGAAATACACATGAATATGAGGTAAACATCTATCAATTCCAAATTGTGTTGCAAAAACACTTTGCCATACAGCATAACAAAAAAGCAGAATAACATGATGCTCTGTAAATTGATGTATCACTGGATGGTATTTTCATTGTGTTATGACTTTTGGCTCAAAATATAAGTTTAGATAACTCCCCAATTCACTATAGCAAAAATAGTGATAAACATTCTGTTGAGGTCCTCGTAAATATTCCTGTGAATCCTTACACTCCCTAGGAATCCAAGAAACTCACCTATCTGCTTTGAACCCCCTCCTGCTGATGTTCTCAGATCTTGCAATAATACTAATGTTTACCATAAGCTATTAAGCAGAATTTTTTAAATACAGTTAAAATTGGAATTAGGCTTTGTTCCAAACAGTCTTTTTTCCCAGCTTTTGGAGGCTTTACAATTTCTTCTTCATTATCCCTCTACATCTTGAATTTTATCAGCTAATGTACGTCCTTTCAATTTATCTTTATTCAGGTTGGCTTTTCTTGTTTTGCATAAAAACTTGTCATTGTATTTGCAAACTTACTGCTTGGTTTTGTTTTTTTTCCCCATAGGTGTTTTCACTTTCACCTTCAAATCACTTAGGCAGCACGTAAGGTGAGATCCTGATGATATCAATTGGGCTGTTATACTTCCTGAAATTAAGTTTTTGCTGCTGTATCTTTCTTATACTTTACCCAACAATTCATGGCAGAATTTACTCCTGCAAGGAGAACTAAGTGACCATATTGCTTTGTTTTATTTCTTGATATTAAGCCACCCTATTGTCTCTTCCCAGATTTCACTTGTAATGGGGGAACATCCATTTTCTCACATTGCCTGAGATGACTGATAAAGAAGACAACAAGTATTCTGGACTGCCACATAAAGTTGTCTCCATACATTCTTTCATCACTCTTCAAGGTTTTGTCTTTGTCATACAAAAATGTGGGAACCCTAAATAAATTTTGAATATTTTTGGTAGCAGAGGCAGAAGTTCAAAGCATTTTATTAGTCCCCTAAACCTCACTGTCAATCTTCATACCTACATTTTATCAGAAGGAAATGTTTTTTTATTCTTACAAACCAATAAGTTTTTTCATTGAAGATGTTAAAAAATCTGTTTTAAAAATCTTCTTATAAAATGCATCCCCTCATATGCAACTTTATTTCAATACCATTTCTCCATTGTTTTACTATATTTTTTCACAGAGGGTTATTTATGCATGGGGTAAGGGATGATGTACAGTGACGGTATGGTTGGTCCCTGGTGTTTCTGTGCACTGGGGACATGCCCTGGCCCCAGGTAACCCTGGTTATAATGCACTTTGAGGGCTTACCTTTCCCACTGGAGTCCAAGTGCTGCTTCATGGAGCTCCTGTCCTGGCTCCATGTTCCCTGGGATGGTGCCTTGATCCTGGCAGGAGCTGGGGCTGAGTGCCCCAGGGCCTGGGAGAACAGTTTGACTAATACTTAAACCAGGACTGGTGGCCTCCTCCCAGGCGAGCTGTGCAAGGAGCTGTATTTAATCTCTGGTTTTTATTCCCTTGCCATGGCTACCTATTGGTGCAAAACATGCAGTTGCTCAGGTGAGAAGGGGTGGTTCAGTTGGCATGGGTGAAATCCTGCCACAAAATGCCTCCTGAGAAGTTGTGTGACAATTTCCACCTTTGCTATCATTCAAACTTCCTTTAAGCTGCTCACTGTGCTCAGTTTTGACTGTCCTTTTGCTCAGCTTAGTGATAATGTTAATTGTGACTGTGTACTGGCGGAGATTGTCACAGGGTATTTGAGCTGTTCCCTGGTTTCTTTACATCTGTAGCCCTCCAAGGTATTTTTTGTCTTTTTTGTGTTTGTTTTTTTGTCTGGCTGATTGATTCAAGTTTACAAGCTCCCGAAATGAGGAATTGCTGGTTGTGGTCCTCAGATGACTGAAATGATAATAATGATATGGCAAAAATATGTTTATTATAAAACAATAACATTCCAGATTAGTTCTCATGACCTAGGTTTACACACTTACTTCAGTTTGACTGATGGAAATAGCCTAGTCACCATGGTATTGAGTTTCCTATATTAGCTTGAGATCCTGTGATAACTATCACAGGGATATAACCACACTTGCTAAATCCAGATCACTAAACCCTTCACAAACTGTATCAAAGTGAGTCACATGTCTGCCTACATGGCTCCCCAAACAAGCATAACCAATGGGTACCATTTTCTGAAACTAGTGACAGTCATTGGTTTGATGTGGCCAACATCATGTTCAGCTGCCTTTGAGACCCTGCACTCAACAGGGTTTCTATTTATAACTATTTCTATTGAATGAAAATGGCCTTTGGCAGCAGGAGAGACCAGAGCTTGGTCTTTGGTCTCTGGATTCCCTAGGGAGAGCCCTGTCTGTCTCCCACACTCTACTTTTTCCCTGTGCAAAACAACAGCCACTCAAGGAGCTGTGGAAATAGTTCATGACTTCCTGCTATTCATGTTGCAGATATTCACTGAGTGAACCCATTCATTAAAAATCACATCCCCTCCCCTCATTATCCTTCCCTCACAAGAATATATTTCATGTTGGCTTTTTCCCCACCTGCCTTACTCCTGATGGAAGCAATCTATTCCACATATTGCAACCTGGTGTTAAATATTATAAGCATTATAGTGCTTAATGTTTTGTTTTTCTTAAAACTAAATTTCTTATTTTTTTTTTAATAGGAAGAAAAATCATCAATTTTGTAAAAATGAAATATCAACATTACATGGCTCAGAGAAGCACCATGAATCTTTTGCTATTGCTGCCTCAGATTTCTGGACAGCCTGACTTATTACTTGCTCTATCTGTGTTTTTGCATAGTGTTTTCAATCAAAATATTTCAAAAGAATGTTTCTTTCTCTTTTGCAGTGAACATTTCTGTTTGACATCATATTGTAACATATAGGAATTGCTCATCCACGGTGCTTGAAATAAGTGAGCATTAAGGATTGATATAATATTTTGTGGCTCACTGCTGCTCCTCACACCACCCAAGGAAATGGGATACTCTGAGAGCTGAACAGATTTAGAAAAATGACAAAAAATTACTAAGCCTCTCTCCCAGACTTGTACAAATGGTCCCCTTTTAACATTGAACTCCACAATTAAATCTGCCAATTCACATTTCTTCCCTTATTTATTTTTCTTTAAAATTTGTTTGGCTTTTGTTATGTGGGGTTTTTTTTCAGGTTTGGGATTTTCTTTTTTTTGTCATAGGGTTGGTTTGTTTTTTGTTTGCAACAATTTGATTTCAGGGAACAAAGAGATCAAATAATCCTCAGGTATTTTTCTTGCTGGAAGAAGTATGTGCAAGTTCTTTTATTATCCTTTTCCTTGCCACTGCAAGAAAATTTCCATAGATTATCATTACAGATATATTTTACAATGAAGAAATGAGTAACACAACACAAACACATCCATTCTCTTAATTGAACGAGCTACAGATTTTTGGCTGAAACAAACAATAATATTATTTATAACTCAAATTACATTCCACAAACTATGCTCTCATCTATAAAGAGACTATAAATGGCATGGTAGGGTTTCATATTGGTTTTTTCTTTTTTTGAAATTTTCTCCAATGACTTTCCTGTTGACCCCTCTTTTAATTTACAAATAAAACCTTGATTTTCTTGACTGCCAGCACAGAGAATCCACTCTGAGATCTGAGATCAAGCTGTGTCCTTTCTGCTTTATGCCAAAATAGACTCTGGTTCACCTCCTCAGTGCTAAGGTGGCTCTGCAGGGCTGGCAAGAATGTAAAGAAACAAGAGTAGTTTAGCCAGAAAAAAGATAAAGGGAACAAATCCTCTCAGAAGTAGGATGATACCAATTTTCAAGTCAGCTTTATAGAAAACAGCTGTTCTTTGGAACAAATGCTCGTAGGAGGGTTGGGGTGGGACACCCCATTGCTTGCTATTCCTGCACAACCTCTTCCCCTTTGGTCTTTCCAGTTCGGCCTGTAGATCAGCCCAGCTGAGGTGTTTGTGGTTGTGGCTGCACAGCCCTTTTCCCTGTCAGCAGTGCTGGTCTCAGGTGTTTCTGCTCTCTTTGAGCTCTTTGTGCCCTCATGTTTGTGTTGATGCTGAGACTGTGGTGTGCATTGGGTGGAGGGCTGTCCTGTGGGCGTCCCAAGCTCGTCTCTTTCAAACCAGGTACCAATACAGCTCTGCAAACAGTTGGGCTGTCTTGGATATATGCTAACCCTTCTGCTTCTGTATTTATGGGAGATCAGATGAAATCTAGGAAGTCAGTTTCCTGATTATTTTTTAACTCCTGGTCAAGGATGAACGCTCAGCCAGTTTTTGCAATTAGTTATAAAAACTTCCAAAATTCTTTTGAAGTCAATCTTCCATATCATAGTTGGCAAATACGTTTTCTCAGTGGAAGTCTGATGGATCTAAAATTCTTTTGGATGGAGCATAATAACTTTGAGATGTTCAGCTCCCATTGGGCAGTAAGTGTCTCTGCAGAGGTCAGGAACCCACTTCCCTCAAAGACAGGGATCAAGCCCTCTGCTGCCATGAAGCCTACCATGGGAGAAGGGCTCACTCCTTACAAGAACAGGAGTTTACACAGGGCAGAGAAATGTGGGCAAAGCAGAGAGGGTGCAAGGTCTGACAGGAGTAAAAAAAGGTGCCAACAGGGACAGCTCCAGGGGTTTTCAGAAGCTGCAATTATTCCTGTTGTCAGCCAGGAGTACTGAGGCACATGATAGGTGAGAAACACTCTCAGGAAAATGGTGACAGGTGAGGTCAGGCAAAGACAGAATTGTATCCAAAAGCACACATGAAAGCCCCTTCCCTGTCTGCAGTGAGTCTTAGCGCTGTTGGCAGAACACAGGTTCAGTTGTTTAATCCTATAATTCACTGTGTTTTATTTCTCATTTATTAAAGACTAGAGAGAAGGTAATGATGCATAAAAGACTGCTGCCCCTGGAGCTCTTTCAGGCTGTGGACCACAAAATCCCACATTCCAACTGTGAGAAACAATCAGCTACAGTACTGTTGGTTCCTAGGGACAAGTAAAGTTCATGATGACCTGCTGATGTCTGGATTGTCAGCTGCCCAGTACTGTCTGCCTCTTCCACTGGCTGTCCCCTGACACCTCATGCCACCAGTTGTGCTGAGAGCACTGAGCTCATTGTGCAGTGCTGCCGCAACCCTTCAGGAGAGCCCGATGAACACTGAGAAGCAGAGCTGAAAAATTATTTTTACTTCATAACAGGACAGATTTAACAGGAGAAGAAACATTGAGCCATGGGGAATGTGCACTGGCATTTACAGTTCTTTCTGCAGATACATCCTGTGTGAAATGTGAGTCTCTTCACTCTCTCCTTGTGTTTGATGAAAGAGATATTTAGTGGAAATTTATTTTTTGTCTTAAATGTAATTTGGCTCACTGGATATACATTGACATGTGGACTAAGAGAAGAGGAAGATGATTACAAAAACTAATAAAAATAGCTTCGACACAAACCAGAGATTTATGCAGAATTTCTTCTAGGAGAAATTGCTTTGTGCTTTGTTTGGCTTAACAAAACTTAAGTTTTATTTTTTATGTTATTTTTTAGGTTAGTTCTGCAAATATGAAGTTGAGTTCTAATTTTAATACTCACAACAACCTGGATATTCACTTTTTTCTGCCCAAGGTGTAAAAATCTAAATGTGGCAGAAAATGCATCTGTTAACACTGAGCCTCCGTAAATCTTTCCTACCAGCCACCAATGGAAAGGTAATTCCTTTTTATGAGTAAACCCATATTCATTAAACCAAAAACATTCACAGTTAAGACATTGACTCTTTTTTCTCCTAGCTCAATACAATTTGTTTATATATTACAGCATCTGCTACAGGTTATGTAAGACCTGTTGCAAGAACTTGTGCTATCTGACGACTAAAGGACAAAGTCTCCATTTAGTTTTAAATTTTCAGGGTTTAGAGGATTCTTCTGTAACCCTGTCTCAGGTCTTACTGCTCCAGATGGTTCAACTGCAAATCATGTCTCTCTGGTGAATGGAGAAACTCCTGTCATTGCATGCCTTGAGGTTGCAACCCTGCACGGACTAATGTAATCAAAGGACATTCCTTGGGGAAAAGTGCTAAAATTTACACATTACTTGACAAATTTCTTTTTGAATAGTTTAATGAACTGCTAGATTGCATTATCAGAAACAACCTTTGCATTTTATGAGTTACCAGTCACTTAAATGAGAAGAATGATCCTCTGAATCAAAATTCTCTCCTTAGCTCAATTTTTAATATTCAGACTACATGGACATCCATTTTGACATCACACAAACTAGTTAGCTATCAGAAAGCTTAATCTTGTTCATTTCATTCAGACGAATATTCTCACTCGGGTCAATGAAGTTCTCATAAGAATAATATGAACATGGTTACTTAATTCTTGCCTAGATAATGTTAAATCATTTGATTAAATCCCCTTTTTCCCCTCAAGGCTACTGACAAGAAAAATTAACCAAGACTCACAAATATCCAGCTATGATCCAGTACAAACCACATACATTCCCAAGGAGAAAAATAAAAGGAAGTATCTTTAATCAGAAGCATGCTTTTAATATGAGAGTGAAGACAGAGTAATACTGCTAGATTACCATAATTAACTAGGGCAACTTTCAGAAAACCCCAAACCCAAATATGCAGACAAGTTGTCTTCAGAAATTAATTGGATTCTGCATAAAAATATTTTGCATTTTGCTTGCAAATGTACACTTTTCCTGAGGACAAATGTGTTTGTTCATTTAATTAAATAATTTTTGCTATGACATACCAGAAAATATGCAGAACAGTGGATTAAAGGGCACATAGACACCCTGATCATGGCACTTCTTGTCTTTTAAGCTCTGGACTTGGCCATTAAAACACTATGACCATCACATGGGTGAAATGCACTTTGGGAATACAGGCAATATCCACTCAACTACTCTTTATTTTATGGATATAAAATTGAGAGGAGATAATGTTTTTAATCAGTAGGAATACATATTGCATAAAGAAAACTGCATGAAGCAAATGCTGATGTTTCCACACTGAAAAGCATTTTTAGCAAGAATTGTACCTGTGAACATGAATGTTTGACAAACCCTACAAATGAACACACAGTGATGATTAATAGTTAACAAAGAGCAGGTAAAGCTCTATAGTATACAATCAGCTCTAAATTTTATACATATTAAAATCCATAAAATCCTATATAATGTTGCCTCAGTAGGAGACTGGCATGTAAGCACACGAAATGTTAACCTGTCCCACGGACAAAGCTGGCCTATTGTTCCTGGCAGTGCAGTGGGAGGGGAAGGGCTGTTCCATGTGGCTTCTGCTTGAGCTGTGCAGGAAGCTCAGTAAACATGGGGTAGGGACAGCATTATTTATTTTTACCAAATCACCAGCAGTCATGTCTAGAAAAATGAATTAAGGTTATGCAACTTTTGGTATTTTCTATCTCTTGATTTCTTAACTGATAAATAGCTATTACACTTTGCTCTTTTGATGAAATAGTATTTACAGTTTTACTTTTATGGTTATTTCTCTCTTTTGAAATAAAAAAATCAAAGAGTTTAAATCTTTTGGTACTTTCAAATTAGTTTATTTTTGGAAAAGCATGGCTTCATTAATATGAGTCTACATAAAAACCTACTACCTTTTTGCTCAAACCTCCCAGGACATTTCATCTTCGGAGCCAAAATGGAGATATTTTGAAAGAAGAAAAGCTTATGAGGCTACTGATATGTGGTAATACAACAAAAAATAGATAAGAAACTGTCACAGTGTTCTAAGCCAGTGTGTTCCAGCAGCTGCGTCGTCATTCCTCCTCTTGGCAAATCAGCATGCCTTTTTTCCCAGGAGTTTCTTAGCTCCCTCCTTTCCCTCTTCAGTCCTTCCTTTCCACCCTCTTGGGTTTTACCCTGTAAAAATATATGTTAGCCACAGGACAAGTGAGAGCATGACTCGGCAGGAAAAGTAAGAGAGATGAATATCTAGAACAAAAAAATAAAAATGTGCAATAAGAAAATGGTGGAGCAGATTGTGGAAGGCAGTCAAGCTGCTGGTAAGTGCAGGCGGATACTGGGATGAGACTAAAACAGAATATTAATGTATGCCTGTAGTAATTATCAATATTAATATCACTATATAATGGCTGTTAAAACCATAAAACTAAGAAAATAAAAATTGATAGAATTCGTACAAACCATTATGATAATTTAAATTCTTATTATCAATGTGTACTTATGTCTTAGAGTAGAATAATGAACCTTTAATTGCAGACAAGCAATTTTATGTGGGAATAAATCAGAACTTGGGCACAGTGATAGTATTTATCCAACAATGCCCTTGATTTGGGTGCTCATTCAGCATTCCCTGTATTAAGTTTTAATGCAAAACATCTGAAGCACACTGTTAATAAAGCTCTTAGGTACAACTCATATAGAATGAAATGTTCCCCATTCTCTCCCCTTTTTTTTCCTTTCAACTCACACAGGCCTTATTTTTACAGAATGGCTTCACTTTTTTGATCTCCAAACTAAGGGAAAAATGGAGCCAAACCAAATAAAACACACATGCAGCAAGCATAGTTGATTTCTGAGGCTGGAAGGGTGAAATGCAGAATGACTTCTTGTTCCAGGAATGTTTTGTTAAGCATAGAGAAATATTGTTTTCTAAAGGAACTACACATATTAAATGTTCTTAAACAGTGTCATATCAAAAGACTGATGACTGTATTTTAAAAGCAGGAGATCTTAATATTAGTCTGGAATAGAGTAAGAGGTATCTGTGTTAATTTATTCTAGTTTCAGTGCATGTTAAACAAAATGTGACCTGTCCTGAACTTGAGATTCCTTGAGAAGGAATATAAAATGTTATTAAACACTCTAATGGGATAGAAAAAATCCCCACCCTTGTGTCAACACTCAGACTCCTGGCAGCCCTAGCCAGAGGGCCATAGCCAGCAAACTCCCCTTCACATGCTACCAGAGGCCTGGCTCAAGCACCCAACGTGGTCTGGGCTGCAGCCTGAGGTGTTTTCTTACCATTTAAAGGCAGATTTTCTGGTGCTTGCAATGTGCTGGCGCGTTCATGGGAGATGCTGGATGGATCCAGGTGTAGGGAGCAAGGCTTACTGCAGCTGAGTTAAAAATCTCAACCATAATTCCTAATGTTTGCCTGATTTAGAAGGTGGAAAGCCATAAGGTAAATAACAAAGTTATTGTTATTGCAAAGTCAAGGGAAGAGAATTATAGAGACATTCCAAAAAATACCAGCCTGAAGAGAATGAAGTTCTTACTTTCTATATGAGCATGGAAAATAAATAAGAGGAAAATTAGGCAATGTTATGTAAAATAATTTCTGATGGCCAATATTTTAAAACGGCCAGAACCCCAAACTCAGCTATCAAGCCACCACTCAACTATCCAAAAATCTATGCAGACTTTGCAAATAAATTGCAAAGACTCTGGCAAGAATTTAGTACCAAAGACAGGAACAAGATCTGTCTACTTTTCTAGCCATCTACAATGCTTTATTATATATGTATATACATATATATATACAAATGTTATTCTAAACATTCAAATGTCAATATTAGTATCACCATAGTTCATATTTTAGCTTTTATTAAGCAAATTTTAGTAGCTCTAATTTAAACAGAATATTGCAAAATCTCAGTAAGAGCTAGATTTGAACTGGATATATTTAGGAATAATGCAGTTCTAAATATTTCAAGTTAGAAGCATTTATTTGCAAAGTAAAATGGAGTCTACTCAAGATTTCATGGTTAGAAGTGAAATTATTTGCCTGGCTTTTCAGTTAATTGGACTAATCAGTGGCTGCAATCAGCATAATTGTTCTGTTAAGGATTGTTAATTGTTCTGAAAGGATTCAGTGTACCATATTTTACATGAACTGTATTATCTATGTTTTTTACTAAATTCTAGGGAAAAAATTTGCGAGATGAAGAGAGAATCTTATTGTGCACAACCTGTTTCACGATTTTACACAACCTGATTCACAAACCCCTCTGAAATAAAGATGTTTAAATGACCAGAACAATCTTCCTTGTTTTGCTGATATAACTTTTATACTATCTATATGTGGCTACTATTTTTTAAGTTTATGTAGCCTTAAATTCCCAATCTCTTTCAAAATTATTTTATAACTAAAACTGAAATACACACATCAACATAGACACAAAAGTTCTCTTAACAGAATTCCAAGGCTGTGAGTTCAAGCACTCAAAGGATTTAGAAATGCAAGAATCAAGAATGCCAGTGAATTCTTAGGTGATGTTCCTTTTATAAATATGCTTAATATTTAATGATGTTCCTCTATTCTCTCTTGCTGTTCTCACTAATAATTTTTCCACAGGTTTTTGTTTGGCTAGATGTGGAAGGCAGTTCCTCCAAGGCAACAAGCCCACTGCTTAAGTTCTAGATTTTATTTCAAAACTTGACAGGATTTACCGGCTCATGTTTTTTTTTAATATTGATAATTCATTAGCAGTTGAAGCATGGAAGTTACATATAGGCATATAAAGTGTTTGTCTTAGCTTGTTATCTGCCATGAAAAAAATTCAGCCCAAATAAAACTGGAGAAAGTTATAAGGAATTTAAATCACAGGTCACTGGTTGGTAATAGGGAGTATTGGACAGTCTAATATTAGTGCGGGCTGGGACAGATGAGTTCTGCCTGAGCTGCAATCCATAATGAATGTAAGAATATGAAGTTTTGGTGGTTTTTTTTTTTTTGTTTGTTTCTTTTTTTCCCAAAACACAGTTTTCAGTAGCCTGGAAGTCCCATATTCTTTCTTGTGATAGACAGCTTTGGAAGTCTGACACTAAGGATAAAGCACAGAAGAAAAGACTGGATATAGACAACTGAGCAGCATTTTAGTTTTTACTTCTCTGAAGTAGCCTATTGCTCTTAAGGAGGTTATAACCTTTTCTGAGTACACAGCAAAAACAATTTAAATCCAGCATGGTTAGAACATGCTGTATGAGATGGGCTGAAGCTAATCATGGGTTGAGGTCCAGTCCGAGCCTAGAAGTACCCTGAAAATTGCAATATTTATTTAGAAAAATTCAAAAATACTGCAAGTTTTTATTTTCAACAACTACATGGTTTCAAAATTGGCTACAATGTTACAGCAGTGTCAAGGAAGGGTTAAATAAGCTCAGAATGAAATGATAGCATACAAGTCAACATCCTCTCTGGCTAAATGGCCCCAGACTGCACCATGTGGTTGTACAGAAAGCACTAAAATGCTGGAATGTCCATCTGCAACATAGGGAAAAAGGCAATTTATCTAGTGATAAGTTAAAACTGTTCCTAGTTATGATTTCTCTGAGTTGAGACTAGTACAATACTTCATTGCAATCAATCTGCCATGGCTTGCTAGAGCACAAAATTCAACTGGATTAGGAAGAAAAGGAGATGATCTTATGAGCTTGAATACCTGCCCTACCTTGTGGCTGTCATTAGCTCATAGTTGTTGACCAAGGGGATCATAAAACTTTTGTTGCAATTAATGACTGATAGTGAACTTTAAAATCCAGAGACATATCTGTTAAATTAATCAGCAACTGTTACCTTGCCCAAGTTTATTCAGGTTTTATTTATTGTGAAATATGAGATGACATATTTTACTTATCATCATGGAAATATTTTTCTCCTGAATGGGAAGTAAATAAAATACCTAAAACATAGACAAATCATAATTATTGCTCATTATTGAATAAAAGAAATCTTTTGGATTTTGAAGCTGAAAAAGCTGTTTCCAACCCATAGTTGGAAAAGAAAAATAAAACATTCAATTTAGATGCAGAGTTCAGATTCTAGTTTGCAGTTCAAAAATATCTGGAAAAGCATGTGAACATATACATGATTAACATTTTCTTGGGTCATGGGCATGGGAGAGTATAATTCATATCAACTGGGAAAATATAGTAAAGTAGCATTTAGTATATACACTAAAAGTAAAGGAAATTACAAGCTGACATCAAAGAGACTAAGGATATTTCAAGGAAGCTGCAATTTCCAGTGTAGTAAAGCATTACATTATAAGCTGCATAAGAAAAGGAAATGATCTAAAATGTGAGTCTACATTTGCAAAATTTTACCCAATGTATATTGATTTTTGTCAAAAAATCAATATACATTGATTTTATTGACCTTATACATTTTTTTTATCAAATCATTGATTTCTGATTTTATCAGTGATTACTTGAAAAACTACATTTTGATGACATTTAAAATTTCAGAAAAGTAGATCAACTGAAATAGTTTCAAAGAGATTTCAACTGTGTATAAGCAGATTTCTAATGCTGATTAAAGAACTGAAACTCGTAAAGTGTTTTTGCATAAAACAATTCATTTTTTTAATTAAAAATGAAATTATTTTTTATTCTTTAACATAAAAGATGTCTAAAAATTTCTGCATATAGCAGTTGCTTTGAATAAATAATAGAATCATAAAATTGCAGAATCATAGAAAGTGGTTTGGGTTGTAAGGGACCTTTAGATGTTCTTAAATTTTAGCCACATGGTCTTGTTGCAGAAGGAGAGAAAACTGGGTGGGAAAATGCAAGCTATCAATTTCACAGTAGATAAGGTAACAGAGACAGAGTATTTTTAAGTGCCAGAAAAGTACAAATATGAAGGCCTCATGAAAATCAAGATGGAGAGCTAGTCACCCAGTACCTCAGGGAATGAATAAATGTGACTTAAGTGCTGCAAATTGTTAGTGCATGTTATAAACCCATTTATTTAAAAATTATATAAAAGAGAAATTTACATATTTTGGTATCTGAATATTTGATGAATACTTTCAGGCTTCCAAGTGGCAGGTTTGAGGGTTTGAAACGTTTTCTGCTGAGGAAATGTAAAGGGTATGGTTCTTTCAAATTTTCCTCATATGTTCATTAACATATACATGGACAAACATTAGTTTTCTTTTCTTTCTGCCCTTAGACTCCTGTGCCTTGGTGTAAGGTATGTAGGTATCAGGATGACCCCATTAAGAGGAAGAGGGAGGTTCAGCAAATGGGGATGCATATTGCCACTGAGAGGTTATGCATTTTCTTGCATTTAAATACTTGAAATTATTTAACATCTCAATCTTGATTTATAATCAGTTAGTGATTAAAAGACAAATATTATTGTATTCATCTCTTAAACTCTGTTATTCATCCCTAATTTCTATTGAATTTAAGGTTAATCTAAATTTCTTGATATGTCAAGGAACAAAACAAGGCCGACTTGTTTCTTAGAAGAATTGAGGACCTTAGAGAATAAAATAGTAAAGCAAATGCAGAAGAATGCTTTCATTCCAATTCCACTCCCATGAATCATCTCTCTCCCTCTCTCTCTCTCTCTCTCTCTCTCTGTATAAGTATGTGTGATATGTGTATCTGAGTAGGCAGCAAGTGAAAATACCCATTATTACTTTGATACCATCTACTCATGAAATTTGGCAGCACCTTGGAGTCAAGAAGTACAAAGTGTAAAATATATTTCTAAAGATTCAGGTTCCATTTAGTTTAAAATTATAACAGATATTTCAAATTTTCTATTTGTATTCCTAAGAAAGACACTTACTTTTTGGTGAAGCTATGTCTCATACTTTAGCTACTAAAATGTTTGGTGGCTCAAACATATTCTTAAACTTGCAGAATTTGAAGTGGAGAAGATATCAGTAAGTATGTTTAGTCCTCCTTTCTTTATTTAACTGATACATTTTTCAACTTTTATGTGATGATGTTGATAACTCTTTGCTGTCAGAGAAATATATATAAGTGAATGTCTAAATTGTATTTTTCAGGCAGTTGTCCCCTTGCTCTACTCATGCTGTGAATCCAGCAGGAGCTGGGTGGCCCAAGCTAATAGACTGTCAAGCCTGACTATGAATTACATCCACACACCTTTCATTTTGTTCAAAATATATGAAGAGTAAGCTGAGGCCTGCCTCCAGAGGACCTTGGAAATATAGCTGAATGTATAAGTAACGAACTGAATGAATGGTACACTATTGTGCTGCCACTTAAAGAGAGTTTTGAAGTACTGTCGTCTTTCACACGTAGATGTTGAGGGGGAAGGAGTTAGGCCTAGAATACCCTGAAAGGTGTCTGCTTTTGTCTTGAAGTCTACTTAGAAATGTCGAAACAATGACAATTTTTGGAAAACCTCAGCTATCCATAAGTTTGCAGAAGAAATTAAGTGTAGAGGATCTCTGTGTCATCCTATTTTGCTTTCAGATACTATGGGCTGAATATTAGAGCTGTTCCTTTTCCTGGTTTCTGACTTGTCTTCTTGAGTGGAGTTATATTGCTGGTTAGACTCATAGACTTCCTAGAAAGCAGGGTGGAGAGCAAGGATGCACAGGAGAACTTTGCTGCTGTGGGGGACAGAGAACCTGCCTTGACTCAAGCTTCCATTCCCATGACTTGTTTTTTGGTTTAACTGTTGATTATTTAATGCAGAATGCAGAAATGTTGCTGGAAGTTAGAACAGGAATTCAAAGTCTGCTCCTGCCATAATCAACTGTTGAACTACACAATCATGTGTCCTTTTGGTCTGTTGTTTGCTATGGTAAATCACAGGTTTAGAGACAGACATCAGCTCCTCACATGTCTCTAATGCTTAGCTAAATATCACCTTGCCCTACGTCAAGCAGTCCTGTATCACTCAGATACTGAAACATGCATCTATCTTATGCACACATTTAAGAGGATAATTTAACATAATTTTGCAAACAAACACTAGACCAAGAAAAGCTCTTTAATCTTGGGAAGTCAGGTAGAAAGTTAATCTCAGATGTGCCTAGTTTGTTCCAAAATGGCTGGTTTCCTTGATCTAGGGAGACACTGAACATGGACTTCTGTTCCTTTTCATATGCAGTCTCATCCAGATTGCTTACTCAAGGAACTTCCAGAGGTGCAAAATAGACATGCAGTGAAATCAGTTTGTTTAATGAAAGCCCTCTGGGTAATCCATGTTAAAAATGCAGTGATTTTGGTGTAAATAGTGTAAGTCAGCCTGGATGTCCAGTTTTCCTATCACATTTTTATACTAAAATCATTCCAACACCTCCTAGTTTAAACTATCAGATAATATTCAGTGTTAGATGGTTTTCCTCCAAAGTGTTATAATACAGTGGTGAGGCAAAAGTTGTTAGTTTAAAAAGCTCAAAGACAGCCAGAAAGAAGACAGATTTATATTCAGGCACAGCCATCACTGTGGGGAGACAGCTCCTTGCTGCAGATGGCAGCTCCCTGTCCACGCTGCAATTGGTGATCCTACTCTTGCTTGTAATTCCTGCAATATGCCTGTTTTAAAGACCAAGGTATTTTGAAAGACTTCTGTAACACCAGTGACATTATCAGAGATAAGAGATTCCCTTTTCTTTTCAGACATATTTTAAAAACATTAAAAAAAATACTGAAAACATAGAACTGCTAAGACAAGTAGAAAATAAGCTCTTTTTTTAGATAAAGAAAATACCGTGTGCAGTCAGCAGGGCAGATGACAGGCAATTTGGACCCTGATGAAAATTTTGACGTTAAGAAAGAGAGTTGATAGGTGGAGTTTCAGTTTCTCCTTTTTAGGGTTCAGCTACAAATAAATGATAACATTTTACAAAGTACGAAGATCTCATCTGTGTTAGAGATGGCTCCAAAGGTGGGGTGAGATGTGGAAACTCCTGAGTGAAATACAAGCTTTAGTAAAGAGTGGGCAGGTGCTGCTGGTGAACAAAATTGAAGAGGATTAAGATAGAGGATGATAGTCAGAGATGTAAAACAATGGAAAGGGAGTCAGTTTCACATTAGAAAGAGTGTTCATTTAACACAAAGATAGCTTTGCATCTGACTGAAACACACTCTGCATGTTTGATGCAGAAATAGATATGTTTACATTGCTTAACTGAAAAAAGGTTTTGGCTCACATTTGTCATGTGAACTGTAGGTCTTAGAAATCTTTGGAATTAGGTGCAGCTCTAACAAATGTTTCCATACATTTAAGTAGTCTGTTTTAAAGGCAAAATCAATCCTGCTATTCCTTTGCCCCTGATTTTTGTATGTGGCTGTGTTGGAGGGGTTATGCACATGCCATATAGAGGAACTGCTGGTGCCTGGCAAAAGTAGATTGGCATAGAGAAGTGTGATCTGGCAAAGAACAGATCCTTTGCTAATGAATCAGCACAAGCAGTTCGGTTTGGACAGAAACAAATTCTAAAATGCCAACTCAGCAGGAACTCTTCCTCGAATACATCAAAGCTGTTCCTTTCTACATGGCACAGCTGCCTTCTTTCCAAGAATTTCTAGGCCAGTTTTCTTGTTTTCAAATAGTTTTTAAAACCATACAACCCCCACCCCGCATCGAATGTCCACAAACAAATAAAGAGGATGTAAATATTAGAAGCATCAAAATATTAAAAACATCAACCAAGCATCAAAATATTAAAATCATTGAACATTGAGCATAGCTGGTTACCTTGCTTATGTGATGATTATATTTTAAAAACCATGTTGTTTTTTTTCTGAAGAAGTAAATGTATTGAACATTCTTGGGTTTTTTTGCCTGTGTATTTTAATGTTTCTTTTTCAGAACGTTTGATTTCATCTATGACTGAGCACTAAAGTATTAATATTATTTGCACAAATTAGATTTCAGTTGCTCCAGTAACTGTGGGATAGTTTTGCCTATTTCATCAGATTGTGATAGAACAATCAGAAGTAATATCAGAAGTCACACAATGGCTGAGTTATCTTACAGCATTTCCGAGGCTATGGATCCTGTAAAAGATTAAGAAAACAGCAGGTCAATGTGTTACTAATTATAATAGTGTGGTTGTGGCTGTCCCAAGGCAGGGAAGCTGCAGTGAGTGGAAACCTATGAGTTCATCTCCACCTTTGTGAGGGGCAGCCCCAGCACACACTCAGAGACTTGGGGCTCTAAGCACGTGCATCAGCCCTACAGCCTCCTCTGGGTGCTGGGCAGGGGCAGGGGAGCACTCTCAGCCACAGGGTGTTCTCCAGCTGGGACAGAAGGTAGCAGAGATCTGGAGGTAACACTGCTGCCATAGGTCTTCCCAGTTTGTTTCACACTGTTGAGACAAATGGCACTGGCAACCTGTCATAAAAAAGGCAGGAATGTTGTGTTGTGATGCAAATATCAGGCTTATGAGAAGGGCTCACAGCCTACTCGTGTTTGTGCAGAAGAAGGAGATGACAGATTTGAACAGTGTTTGTGGCCAAGTCAGACGGAGTTTCTTTCTAAATTTCTCAGCAGTTTTGGCTCTATGCCTTAACTTCAGCAGAATTCAGGAATTCAGGTGTACTGGACTAGGGCACTGTAAGGGTTAGTGATTTTCTGTAAAGTATTATTTTTTTTATAATAACTAGAAGTATGCATTGGTAAGAAGTTGAATGGGAAATTTGGGCGTGTCAACAACTGAGATGAGGTAGATACACCTGATAAGGTAAGCAGTGTATGATGGTTTTCTGATTTTGCTGTTAATGTGCAGCAGTACAAGGAAAGCAGTCACACCAGAGGGAGAGGAGGGGGATGCCATACTCAGGGCCCCTCCTGAGAGCTCAGTGAAATAGAAGCAGCTCTTTGGATGTTTAATGAGTGTTCAAGCATCCAAGGCTGCTGCTGTTTCTGTAGACTGCCTCTAAGATCTGCTGCACTCTAATATCAGAGCACCACCTGTAGCTTTGGATGGAATATTACAGAGGGCACATCACTCCTATGTGAAAGAGAAATATTCTTTTGGGAACAAACTGGCTCTTGCTATTTCTGGGTAAGCAAAGCAAGCTGTTTGTGAGATGTGAAGGGCTTGTCCTGATGTCACAACTGGATCTGCTGAGACTATCTCTTGCTGTGCCAGAAAGGACCAAAATATGGCCTGGGAGATGTCCTAGAATGCATTTGAATATATGGAGTAAAACAGACTAGCAGGATGGAAGCTGTGAGACAGAGAGTTCTGTGAGGTACTAAGAAGAGGACACACAAGAAGAGGAATTTTTTTTTTTTCAAGGTATACCATAAAATATGCAGCAGTTAGGCAGAGGTGCAGCTTCAGAGCAAGACTGAATTAGAGGCATTAAAGAACACAGAATTCAACAGGAAATGAAGTAAAAAATAAACACATCAGAAAACATAGGGTAGAAAGTACATTGGAAATATTCTTTTCCTGGGTATGCCCATGACCAGACTAATTCAACACCTATACCTTTTCAGAGAGCATTTAGGGTCCAAAAATGAAGAGACCCTCCATGGAGTAACTTCTCAAACTTACCTTGCTTGACAAAACCAAGCTTCCTTCAAATTTAGCTAAGTCCAAGTTTTGATAGAGATGGCAGTTGTTTTTTTTTTTTTTTTGCTATAATGACTTTATAAGAAGTTCAAGTTCAGATCTCTACTTATCCAGTTCTCTGTTGAGCTTTGGTCAGTTCAAATCTCAATCCCCTGCTGCCCAAAGGCTCTTCCAAAGTTTGGGTTTAAATCATAGCAAAGGAGTAGAAGGCAGGGAGGATGTTGAAGCAAAGGATGCTTTTTCATGAGTACAAGAAGAGAGGAATAAGAGGGTCACGGGGGACCTGGAGGCTGTATCTCAAGTGTTTGACTTGGAATTATTGCAAAATCACTGTTTAGAGATGGAGCTGTAACACTCACACCCTCCTTTTCTTAAAATAGGTATTTAGAGTAGATCTGATTTCAGTCCTTCAATGCATTAATTCTCCAAATACAAAGATAGGGACAATAATAGCTACCTTCTCACAGCCAGTATGTGCAACTAAATTCTTGAAGTCTGTATGAGTCTCTCAGAAACGATTCTGAATTTTTCCTTATGGCCAGCTGGGAGGAAAGGAGTCAATTTCTCTCTAAATATGGCTTTGAATTGTGAGCAGCTAGTAAATAAAAAGCAAAATATTTAAGAACTGCTCATGGTTTTGCAGCAATCTATTATTTAAACAAACTATAAGTAATAATACTGTGACAAAGACTGTGAAATTATAAAAGTCTTTACTAGATAGAACACACAATTCTTTTTAACACTTTATCTCTCTGAACAGATGAATGAACTAAATTCTGCTCTTCTGAGAGGGCTGCTTAAAGAATCCTCTGTTAGAAAATGTTCTGCTGTTGATATATAAAACCAGTCAAATGTCCTGAAAATCCAAAAATATCTGTATTCTTATCTGAAAGGGATGGTTGGCACAATCCTGTCAATGTGCTTTTCTGATAAACTTTGGGCAGTGGAAATTTTTCCCAGGGAGGTGATGGAGTCACTGTCCCTGGAGGTATTTAAAAAAGACTGGACATGGCATTCAGTCCCATGGTTTAGTTGATAAAGTGATGTTAGGTCACAGGTTAGATTTGATGATCTCTAAGAACTTTTCCAACCTAGTTAACTCAGTGATTCTGTAATGTAAAGTGATAAGCAAGAAATTTTGGTATCCCTGCAGGCAGAGAGGATGCATCTTTTTCTGTACAAAGTTGTGCCTTTCTGTAACTACACATGCCTGCATTCTCATATTCACTTGCTCTGCCCACTGGCATATGTTTATGCAACACATAAATATTTAATCTGTGTTTTACTGGAGTGGTCACATAAGAGGTAATATTTAAGGACATAGAAGGTCTTGTGACAGATGGGATCGCAGATAAGGAATAAAGGCACACAAAGGAACTAGTGAATGGTCAGAAGCTCCTTTAAAGAAAATGTAATACAGCATTTCTGAGAGAACCACCTACTTCCAATTCACTCAGCATTTCATGAATGGCCTTGTTTATAGAAGTGCTTGAAAATATTTAACCTGTTTAACTTGTTTGCATGTAAATTACAGCTCTACCTTCATAAAATCTTTGCTTTTTGAAAGCTTCCTTTAGCACACAGTACACTTCTGTGAATCGATTTTATTTTAGTAGCCCAGAACAGTTTCAGGAAGGAAGCAGTGAACTGAAAATGCCTGCATTCGTCACATTAGGTGATTCTCTTGTTCCATTCCACCAGGATGAAGTTTTTTGGCATATTTATGTTAATTTTTATTCATTCACTGGAAACTGTCAGCAACATCTGATAGACTTTGGGGTCTCTTTCTCTGAATGTCCCTGTGGGCACCAGTGGCCCAGAAATAGCTGTCCTCTCCTCCCTGGGAGGATTCAGAGGAAGGGACATGAGGAGGAAGTGCTGTGCAGGGTCTAGCTTCTGGCTGCTGCTTGCTGTCATGTGAAACAACCAGAGGGACCAAAATTACATGGGACAAAAAGCCAACACTACTTAAATAATAAGCAACTGTGCCCCTGTTTAAATGCCCCCTTCCTCCCTCTCAAATCACAGATAATGCAGTTTATTTGTTCCCTCACTGCAGGAATGAGGTACCTTTCTGGTGAGAAAGGTCTGGCTGAAGACCTGTCCATATGGGATAAAAAAGATACTCATGGATGGGGAAAAGAAATTACTTTGGATATCAAGATATGCCGCAAGGTAGAACTTCTGCCTACTATGCCTTTGTATCATTGTCCTCAAGGTCTCCCAGATTCCTAGACATTCTTCAGTGGCTAAAATCCTCTTTTCACTTGCTTATTAGTATTTACAAAAGTTTCTGACATAAAGTTCACTTTTGTGTGTGTGTGGTCAGGCTGTTGTGTTGTGTTTGGTTTGGACCTAACTTTGTCTGCCACTGAGGTGAGTGAAAGGCCATCCATCAGCTATTTAATGTTTCTTCTGGCTGGCAAGGTATTCAAAGAGTAGAAAATTTTAACTACTTATTGAGTTAACATACCTTAATCCAGTTCTTATTCTGTCATTGCTGGAGAGGAAATACAGAACATCTGAGGTTTTTGTTAATACTTTTAATATCAGAAGTCTAGATGTAGGATATTTATGATAAACAGAGCATGTGATTCAACTTTACTTATGAAGCTGCTGAAATTTCTTTGTATCCTCAGTGTAACAGAGCTCGTACTATCCCTTGGGGTAATGCATAGGAGCATCTGTTGTGTGTATTTTTAATGCTGAAAATAGTAGGAAATTCAGGCTTCTGTGCTTTGGTTTGGAAAAGAGCCAGTCATCACTTAAGATGGGAGGAGACACCTTGAGGAGAGCAGTTCACAGGTGAAGGCAGGAGAGGACTCAAATCCTCCAATGGAGTTTCCTGCAAAAAAAAGATGATGCAACTAATTTCAAAGGAGAATTTCTTTTTTATTGTAGAAATGGGGATAAAAGCATTGTTAATTCACAGGAGAGTCAATTTAATTTTCTATTTTTTTTTTCTGAATTCATGAAAAGCCTGCAGCACTTCTCAGGTAGCACAGTTTCTCTGATTTTGCATGAAAAATGAAGATTCTAGCCTGACAAAGTGTCAACTAGTGGCAGCATAGCAGCTGAGCTGTAGTTCTTTTCCCCTGTTCTGAGAACTGTCTTCCATTTTGTTTGTCTTGTTTTTTCCACTTTCTCTCTCAAAAATTTTTCTACCACTTAATTCTGATTTGACATATCTGTGCTGACAGAGAAGTTAAGATTGATGACCTCTTATGTTTTTCTAGTCAGAGAAGATGAATCAAACTAAATTGCTTTACTAGTTAATAAAAACAGCCTACTTTTTTTTTCTTTTTTTTGTTTTTTTTTTTTTTTTTTAATANNNNTTTTTTTTTTAATAACAGAACAAAGAAGTTCAGGAAGCAAAGAATGACAGGGAAGGCAGTTGGATGTAATGTGGTGGTGGTTGTTGAAAAATAAAGGTAGCTATGGGCAATGTGCCAGTTTGTTCAGACTGAGACTTAGCTCTTGGCTCAGGAGGAACCATCTGAGTTTTTAAAGTTTATAATATAAACAGCTGTCAATTTGCTTTTGTAACAAGAACTAATATGATTTTAAATAGCCAAGCTATTTTTACTTTTATAATTGATCCTGGGTATATTTCTTGTCCTCTTCCATTCAATCTCAGTTGAGGAACTTGTGATCCTTGGAGATCAAGCTATAGTTGTAGATAATAAATCCATTATGCCTGTCATTTTTTGGTTTTGACGGAACATGCTTCAGAGGGCTCGGAAACAACCACGACACAATAAACCCACGTATTTCTAAGCATTGATATAAAAATTGCTACTATTTTTGACTAGTATTTTTTTCCTGTTTTTGAAAAATTCCTGTTAGGAGCAGCATTATCAGGGATGATTTACTGCAGACATCAGATCGCTGCAGGATTTGAGAGATCCCACCACAGCTATCAGAAAGAGCAATCCCGGGCTCTGTCACAGGTATTGCACAGGTTCTTTTCTCTCTAGTGACAATGGTCAAAACCCTGAAGAATTCACTGTGCTTCATGCTGGCAGGAAGCACCCATGCAATCTCTAACACATTTTAAATGTTCTTTTTTCTTCTTTTTCTAGAGGTGGAAGAGTCTCCAGGGACTGGCAGGCAACGTGTCAGTGTATGCTGTGTGTTCCCCAGAAAAAATCCATCCTGCTTTGACATCAAAGTGGTGGTGACTAGGCAGGGAAGATTCTGTTCTCCTATTCCCACATCTCCATGTAGTTCAGCATGCAGGTGCACATGGTTTGTGTGTATTTTCACAGCTAAATTATGCTTTATTTCCAGGAAAATACCCAGTGGTTTGTAGGTCTTGTTTCACAGATAGGGAGTCTTCTACAATTGGCAGCAGAAGCTGTGTTCTTACACCTATTTCACTCGCTTATCCCACTCTGTTCTACCTCAAATCAAGGCTGAACTGCAGCCCCCACTTGCCATCTGCACCAAGAGGCTTCACCTCTGTCCTTCACCTTCAGGCCTACTTCTTATTCCTTAAGTGTCTTGGACTTTTGTGTTTGCCCTTTACCAAACTATTTCCTCTAAAATCACTTTTTAAAAAAAATTCCATTTTTAGGGAGGTGTATGGAATTAGTGGTCCTCTAGGGCAAAAAATCTGTCCACAGACACATGCTCCCTTGCTAGCTAGAGTACTTAAGAGGTCTCATGTAGAAGTGATGCATAAAATTTATTAAGGTTCTTTAAATATAGCTATATTGGTGTTTCCAAGCAGTAGTTTTGATGAGTTGCTTCACAGTCTAATCATGTGCATTTTGAGGACAATAAAGCAGGGTCTGATTAAATTCCATGCAAATTCTGTGATGCTGTGATTTGAAGTTCTGGATTAGTGCTGACATCTGCTGTTTATTCTTGCTAAATACACGCAACACAGGATGGGAAATTGCTGCCTGTGAGCTTTGTGCTAACTCAGTTTCATGTTTTAGTTCTTACAAGGTGACATAAATCGAAATCAAAAGTACAGAAAAACCTCCATGGGTCAATAACTATTTGTATGGAATTTTGAGCTGTGAAATAAGGACCAGACAACAAAGATGAAACTGTATTTTTATCCTTTTAAATGACTGACAATGACTGACTTCTAACAAGGAAAGGGCTTGAGATAGGTAACTTAAGGAAGGAAGCTGTCTATATACAAGGTGGATATTTGGGACTGGTTATAAGGACTTGGAAGTCCTTAGTGCAGGGATCCCTTTTCTGTTACAATTTCTGTTACCACTTTGCTGTTACTCTTTCTACAGAAGCCCCTAAAACGCCGGGATTCTAATCCACAGCTGGCATAGCCAGCTACTATAGGGGAAACGGGTTATGACAACAGTGCAAGAACCCTCATTCTGCTTGTCTGCTCTGAGTTCAGACCCAGCAGCACCAGTTCAAGGAGTTCCAGCCAGGCCACAAGCATGGCTATCACTCTAAGACACCAGGGTAGGCATCACTACTCAGTGTCACTGGGACTTGCCAGAAGGAACTGCTGGGAGACACCAGCTGCTTTCATATGTTGTTATATGGCTTCCATGGCCATTAGCCATTGCTGGGGTGGGCTGGATCAACAGTACTTTATGTGCTTTTTATTGCCTGTGAGCCTTAACTCTCCCAACTCCTGCCAGTCACCCTCCCTTCTAAAATCAACCAAAAACAATTGTGGGGAACAGAACAGTTTTAGAGATTTGTAATGAGATCTTCTTTATAAAAGACAGCAGGGAGCATTTAAGGATGGGAGGTTTGGTGGAAATCCTGGATTTATCACATTACTGCAATGAAAAAAAACACTATGTTTCTGCTCTCCAATGAAGGACAATCCCTCACTTAAAAAAAATGACCCCATGTACTGCTCCAAATACAGCCATGGTAGCTGTCAATTGTAATCCTTTTACAAGGAATTAGAATTAAGTACACAAACATTCTCAGTTTTAGGATTTGTTTACTGTAATTAGCATCATGACTCGGAGGGAAGCAAAATTTTCAGGTTAGTTCTAAAATCAGAAGTGCTTTGAAATAACATTTAAGTAATTTTTATCTGTGTTGTGGTATTCCAGTCCATTATAGTTTCCCTTTTCTATGCATTTTTTTCTTGTAAAAAGCTTCATTCCCTGTCCCAAAAATCCAGGATCAAAAATCCAGTTTTTCAAAGATTTGCAGTTAAACTGCAACTCAGAGAACTGGCAAGAGTGCTTCCCAAAGGGTAATGCTAACTAATGAAGTCATTGCTGAGGGAAAAGTTTCTGCAGTCTCTGGTGTTGATCTTATTAATGGTTTTAAAATAAAAGATAATAGATTTATATTAGATATAGGGAGGGAATTCTTTGCTATGAAGGTAATGAGACACTGGAACTGCGTGCCTGGAGATCCTGTGGATGCCCCATTCCGGGAAGTGTTCAAGACAAGCTGGCTGGGGCTTTTAGAAATTTTAGGAAAAAACCTCTTGGAAGGTGTCTCTGCCCATGGCAGGGGTTTGGACTACATGATACTCAAAGGTCCCTTGCAACCCAAAACATTCCATGATTCTATGATTCTTCAATAACTTCAATTACTCTGGATGAAGTGAGTAACTTTCCCTCAGGAGAAGGGTTAGCAGCAGGGTACAGCATGGAAAAAAAGTCAGGTTGTATATTCAAGATAAAGCCAAAATTTTAATCCCAGGAAAGCCAGTCTAATATGCTATAAGACCAGGATTTGTATCCAGTTTCCCAAGAGAGTGAGGCTATTAACTTATTGTGATAAGACAGTAACATGCCTCACACTGAAAATATTATTTGTTTTGCAAATGAATTAAATAAAAAGTCTCAAATACAGTCTCAAAACTGCTATTATTATGTAAAAATAGTAATAGATAAATTTAAAGTCACAGAAGTCCTATGAGAAGTGCTTTGCATCAGAAATTACAATTAGAAAGAAATAGGTGGCAGGTGATGCTAATTGTTTTGGACTGAAAGAGATGTGGGCCTTTAAATTAAAATCCCAGCGAGTACAAAGAGTCTCTCAGAAGTCACTGAGGTTTTCATTAACCCAAAGCTGGGGCTGGCACAATGCCTCCTTCCCAGGCCCATGCTGGGCCCTGGCCCAGGCTCTCCACGCCCCTGAGACCAGGTTTCCATCTGCCCCCGAGCCCCCTTGAGAGGTTTGTACCCAGTGTGATGTGGGGAATGGAGTTACCAGCTTTGCTTATGCCACTGAGGGTTTCTTAGGGCATGTAAGACCACGTGCACTCAGGCTCCTTGCCTGGGTCATCTCAGGGGTGATGTGAGAGTGTGAGTAAGGGAAAGGAGCAGATCCTTGCCTTGCTCTCAGTCCCCTCTCCACCAGTAGCACTCCCTGTGTAGGGGAGGTAGTTGCTTCTGTCTGTCAGTACACAAACACACTGTTCTCTCCTGAAGGGAAAATAACTGTAAGAAAGTTCTTTCATTAAGGCATTTCTACTGCATTTTAATTATGTGTAGCTTCAGCAAGTTGCATGAGTTACTTTTCGTTTAATGGCATCATGTAATTTATCCCATAGAACTGAGAAAGCTACTGGCAACATGAGGGCATTAAAAACCATACCTAAGTTGTCAGAGATATTTTGTGTCTCCTGTGCTAGAGAGTCTTTGCTGTACCAAAAAAAGATTTTTTTTTTCATAATCCTTTTGATCAAAGATCCTCTGTCATATCCTCAAATATTTTTCTCATTTAACACTCAAAAATTTTATATTTTATATGAGTTAATTTTTTTGAGGTCAAATTCACCTTTGGCTGGGTTTGGCTCTCCAAAGATTCTTGGATATGACTACATTACTTTGACATGGCTGTGGAGTATGGTGCACTCTAAATGCTACTTTTGGCATGACTCTGACTTAACATTTGTGGTCCCTTTGAGAATTTGGTAAAGACCTGGAGACGATGTAAAGTATTTCAAGAACAAAGAAATCAATGGCATTAACCTGCTCTGATGCATCTGCATTATTCAAAAGAAGCCACGGACAGTGAACACACTGAAGGCTTCAGTAGCACACTTTGATGCAATTGCATGGAAGTGTGAAGTGGCCACAGTACTAAGCTGTGAATCAATAAATAAAATAATTTTCATCACCTCTTTTAAACATTAGTTGGACTTTAAATCTCATGAGTTTAACAGGATTTGATTGACAAAGATATTCTTGAAATTTTTGACTTGCAGTGCTCGTAACTAGTCTTGTCAGCATAAATCACAAAATTACAGAATATTCTGAGTTGGATGGGACCCTGAAGAATAATCGAGTCCAATTCTTAAGTGAATGGTTTGTGGCCATGACTTTGGCATTATTACCACCATGCTCTAACCAATTGAACTAAATCCATCCATGAGTCTGGGTATCCTACAAGAAGAGTCTCCTACAACCATGTTCCCAGTGATCAGGAGTACTCAAGGACTGTTTCCTTGTAGTAATGTTGCAAGATTTTCAGTGGAGCAAGGATTATTTTTAGCTCTACTTTGACATACCCTAGTATGTTGGGCAGATTGCCACTGCCCTGATTTAGACAGCTGGTTAGTTCTTCTCTGTTTCTCTGGTCTTCCATTTTTACTGGCAGAGCCACACAATACCCTTGCCATTCCATAGATCAAGGAGATGATTCCTATTAATACTCACAAGGGGTTACTGAGAGGAACAATATGCAGAAGTAGTATTGCAGTGAGGAAGGGAACAATCTGTTCTGTTTCTGCTCCTTTAGGGCAAGTAGTAATGGGTGTACTACTGCAATAAAGGTTCACGTTAGGCATTTGACACAAACCCCCCTCTTTAGAAGGGCAAGGACAGAGAAGTGCTGGAACAGATGGTCTTGAGAGATACTGTCACCTGTGGAAGACTATGAAACCATGCTAGACAAGTACTGTCAGGACTGATGTGGACAGTGTTTGTCTTGCTCAGTGATAGGCAAGTGCCTGGAATTTATAGCCTTCCTGGCTCCTCCCCATATAGATATTACTTTGCCATACTGACCTTGTTTTTAGGAAGAGAAATTGCCATTACTTCTATACTAAGTTTAATATCTGTGTTAATGAGATGAATCATGAACTCCTACGTGGATGTCAACCAACACTTCCTCACCTGCCCTGTCTCTCTGTGCAGCTGGTGCACTCCTACAGCAGCAGGTTGGCCATTGAGGGCACCACATTTAGCACTTTCCTCGTCTCTGCAGCAAAGAGACTTTTAAAATGCTGCAACAGCATAAAAGCAGGAGGAGCTGAACTATAAGTAGGAGGCAGGAAGAATCACTAGTTAGGAAGCCAGTCTGCAGCCTGTGTAATCTTAGTTAAACTGCTGTGTTGTTTTAAACATAATGCTTTATGAAATCTCTCCTTTGCTCTCATAAACTTTCTCATTTTTTTTTCTGCAATTCCTGTTACAACAATTCTCTGCAGTGTCAGTGTAGTCTTGTAGTAACCAAGAGTGAAGGGCAGCATCCATGGATATACTACATCTCTGCTCCATCCTACTATAATAAGAAACATTCTAACACTGTGAAAAGCTGCTCCCTCTCTTCTGTATTTGCTCAGCTAAGTAGTGGCTTTTAGCATGTATATCAAACTAAGCAAACAAAAGCATGCAGTAAATGTGGTCTGCCTATGATATAGTTCCTTCCTGCATTTTTGGGTTTGAAAATTAACTGTGCCCAGCCAGGAAGGAGTATGAATATACAGATAGGAAAGACTTCCACTGAATTATTATGCAAGCTACTTAGCACCTAGTCATTGCATTTTTCAAACTGCCTGTTAAAATACTGCAGAAGTAGAAGTGATAGAATACACCCAGAACAGGAGAGGGGCTTTATATATATCATTTAGCAATGATGTATAATGGATATAATATTTGTAACAGCTGTTAGGTGCTCTGAAGCTACACTACATTTATGGAATTTTCCATTGAGCTCTAAATATTCAGGTCACATACACAGTTAAATTTCCAGCAGTGGCAGTACAGATAAAAGCACTCCAACCGTATGCCATAATTGTGCTCTATTTAGAGAGTGCAGCAACTCAGGCATTTTCACAGCAGTTGTCTTAGATACGGTATACATTCTGTTTTATAAATGCCAATTCATTAGCGCATGTAACACGTAGCATGCTGCCCTTTATTAAAAAAAACCAAGGAGAGCGTTATGTTTCAGTGAGGAATAAAGATACAGAAAAATGCTGTTACTTAGAAGAAGGAAAAGGAAAATGGAGAGGAGTGCCAAATTCAGTTTTGTTTTTTATACAAAGATCTGTAGAATATCAAAGTTCATTTTGTAAGAGGTTTCCAATATGTGGCAGTAATTTGAGTATCCATAAATTAATACTAAAAAGATGTAATTGATAGGAAATTTCCACTACAAGATATTGAATTCCACCACAGAAAGAGGGTATCACTGATAGGACATGGTTTTAAAGCACATTGAACAAGAATATGTATTTTGCATATTTCTTCATAGTGATGCTAAACTAGGTACAATTCCCAGGCTCCAAGAAAGACAGCAACATTATTTTAATGCTTCATGCTGAGGGTTTTTTTTTTTACGTTCTTCAAGTACTAAGCCAGCAAGTCTGTCCAAAACCAAATAACAAAGAAAAATCATTTTATCACTGCAATGAATTCAAATAAAACACAAAGAAGAAAACATTGGGACTAAAAATCATACTTAACACACTACTCTGAAGTGGACAAAATGGCAGATTCATCTGTGGTACTACTAGTTTTGAGACAAGCAGCACAGCTTGTGAGATTCAGGTATTCATGAAAAGTAGGTCAGCACAGTCAATCGGATTGAGTTCCCAGTCTTGCTAGACTTATGAATAAAATATTTTGTACCTTTTTCTACAACTGTGCTCCATCTTGAACAGCAGATATATCAACCTATTTTAAGATTTGTTATGATTGCAAAATATCTCCATGACCTAAATGTGGACCATTAAGCTATATTATAAAGTCACCTTTTTGTGGTCTTTCTTTTTAATTCAGTACACATCCGAGCAAGGTGGTGAAATGTATTCACCTTGCACCTCCTCTGCACTAGAAGCCCAAAGAAAACAGGTATTTTGCTCTGTTCTTATCCCTTATTGTGTCCTTTGCTCCATAGCAGCTGGGTGATGTATCTCATCCAGAAGTTTAGACAGGCATCATCTAAGGAAACCTCAAGGAAGGCCATGTAGAGGTGACACCTGGGATCAAGAGCAAAACTACAACACAACCACAACTCTTTGCTACTGGATATGTTTTCTGCAGAAAAGAAAACGTGTTATAAAAGAATATTGATGGCTGATGGGTGTGGCAAAGGAGCTTTACAATGTTACTGTACCGTTGCCAATCTTTTTTTCTCTTCTGTGAGTCTACAGTGCCTTTGCCATAGATGGGAGAAGGGAATGTCTGATTCATGCCCTCCATTTCAGCTAACACCAGGGTGCACAGATACTTGTTTCCTCTTGTCTGCTTGGCTTTGTGTCCAGCCAGCTGGACAGGGAAATGAGAGACAGAGTTCTAAGTTGGCCTTGCCTTCCTTGATGGAATCAAGGCTGTGTGATGCTGCAAGCCCTGGACTGGGTCATGCCAGGACATGGGGTTGGCAGAAAGGACCAGGACTCTCCAAGGCTGCTGGAGGGAAAACACAGCTGCTGTGTGGGCTCCCTTCCACACCTCCACATGTCAGGTTGTTGACTGCCACAGTTCATATTTCTTCTTTCTGCACACACCTGGCTCATCTTTCTGGCAGGGGAATTAGGAAGGAGTATTATGCACTACCTGAAAGGGACCAAAGACCAATTATCCAGCAGCTCCCAGAATTTCTGATGTTTCTACCCTCAACAGTCAGATTTGCTGAGTTGCCAGCACCCATTAAAAGGAGCTGTTTCTTCCAAAGAGCCAAATCCCCAAGAGAACAGTATTATGAAGCAACTACAGCAACTTCTTCCTGGTTTCAAGACACAGTGAATTCTTGTCATCCTAATAAGATTTTGATTGTTAAGGGGAATCATCAGGTTTTTTCACACTGTGGGAACATGAAACTTTCATGGAATAATATCCAGCCTCTGTTGGAGGCCTCCTTCCATCCACCTGCCCTCAGAAAGCCCAGAAACAAACACGAATTTCCAGGCTTGTTAAAACTGGCTCACTTTGTTGGAAGAGACAAACAAAATCTTCACCTCAGGAAATAGCATAGAATCATGAAATGGTTTGTGTTGGAAGTGACCTTACAAATCATCTTGTTCCAACATCCCTCCCAGGCACATCTTCCACCACACCAGTTTTCTCAGAGCTCCACTCAGCATGGCCTTGAATATCTCCAGTGATGGGACATCTGCAGCTTTTCTGTGCAACCTGTTCCGTATCTGAACAGTAAATTCCATGAGGATACAGCTTTAAACAGTTTCTGTCCCCAAACCTTTGACTAAAAAGGATGGTACCTTGTCATATTTCTGATGTACTGGACTGACAGCTCTTTTTGTTGCTTTCATGCATTGCTTTGTGCTTATTATAGAAATGTTTAACCTCAGTGCCACAAGTGCAGGGGAAAACTGTATACGTATAAAGATGTGATTATGGAATAACAGTAAGACATTTTTCTAGGGTTCATGCAATGTATTGTAATAGTTTTGCTGAAAACAAACACAAAAATTGATTTTTTTAATCTGTCTTAACAAAATTGCAGACACATTTGAATCTGCATAGACTTTTTGATTTATGAATGATAAATTTGAAATAGGCTTTAGAAGTTGCAAACTTAGGCTTGATCATCCATCAAACAGACAAACCTGATGGTCTGAGAAAGCTGCTGATTTCATCAGGGTTGTGTTTGTCTGATTTTTCTAGCTATTTCTTTCTGTGGCCAGTCACTTCTATTTTCAACCATTTGTGCAGTTTCTCTTGAAACATGAAGAAACAATTTCTGCAAAATCCACAAGTCATTTTGCACTGACTCCTTTGATTTAATTTTACCATATTCCTCTGCCCGTGGTCTGCAACACAAAATAAAAAACATTTTAAATTGGACTGTCAAAGTTACACTGTTGCAGCATGTGGGCCATCCCATCAGTTACCCCTCAGGCTCTGTCACATAAGCTTCTACGTTAATAAACTTTGGGACTGTGAGTGGGTTGATTTCAGCATCCAAAGCTGATAGAAAAAGAAAAATCTTCAGCTAATTTTTTTTCTTTTTTTTAATTTTGGCACCATTTTTTTCCCCTCGGAAGGAGATTATAGAAAGAATTCACCACAAAAGTAAAGACAAAAATTCAAATACTGTCTCCTTTTAAGTAGCTGAAAAACTATATGGAACTAACCTTCACATCCTTCTAAGCCAAGCCTCTCTAATCTTTCAAATCCAGTTCAATCTTATTATCAACTCACTTGGCAGAATTAATGGACTAAAATGGGCACTTTGCCAATTTTTTTTATAACACTGAGTTTCTATTATGCCAATTAAATTACAAATTATTTCTTTATAAAACTTAATCATAATTAATTAATTAATAGAAGCAAAAAGACCAATTAAGATACCGTTGACTATGTTACAGACTAAAGATATAATTAGTCTTATAAACATGAGAAAAGGATGCTAAACATCTATATTTATACTGTGACAGATTCAAATCTACATGGCATGCAGGAAATGAGCAACCAAACTCATTCAGATCTATTGGAAATGAAGGTTAATTTTCACATTGAAATACCAAAAATAAATGATGTTAAGTGGAAATCTCTTAGTTCTGATTTGGATAAAACACCATTAAACCTCTTTGCCAGCTCAGCCTGGAATGGCAAATAAGTTATAGCTTTCATAATTATCACAAACCCCAAAATAAATTGGTTATCTACTGCTAAACCACTATTATTCTCAGCACAGCTTCTCACAGAATTGATTGAGCTGCAGTGGGAGGGATGACATGTGTAAACTGTTGTGCTAATAATGTCTCAGTGACCTGAGTTCAGACCGTGAGTGTGATTTGTACTTACCTGTTGTCCAGGAAGCTATTTACACCAAAAATACTGTTACCATGCATAGGGATGTAAAGAACACTTTGTTTGTGTGAAGGTAATAGGATTTCTGTGGGCTTTTCAAAATCTAGTAGACTTAATTCTTCAAACTGGGACATGACCATTACAAGTTAAACAAATAGCATTCTCAAGTTCTTCCAATATCATACAAATCAAAAATTTCAGATATATTGACCTAAAAATGCATGAACACTAAAACATACGGCATATGAACCAAGAGGAAGGGACTCATGTTGTTAAAGGATGCAACAAATCACTTCACTGAAGAAAGAAGAAAAATTTATTGGTAAATGAGCCTTGAGATTTGATGTCATTTATCATTAAAAAAAAAAAAAAAGGAATATAATTATTTCACTGGCAGTTAGTTGTGTACCTATCCTTCTTGCTCTTTTGTAAAATCTTTATTGTTACTAGACTTAGCGCAAGTTCCCAGTGATCTCACAAGGAAACTCTGTCTCATCTAGAGACAAGTTATATTTGGTCAGAATAGGTAAGTCAGACTTGTTTTTTCATTGAAGTATCCTCAGTTCCTGCTTGCAGTCTGAAACTTCCTGTGAGAGAAACCAAATAGGTTTGTGGTTTCCATTGGATAAGTTCTGCAATGCTTAAAATATAAACTTTTATTATGTACAGATGGCTAGACTTGTAGGATAACTATCATTTCTATGTCCTGTGAAATGGTAATGATTTGGGATGGTGACCAAGAATTCTGAGGAAACACAGCTTAAGTGGATCTACATTCACTTATTTCCTTTGTAGTTCACAAACCCTGACATGATTTTCTATGATGTAGCAGTCACTGCTGAATAATGTGTCTGGTACTTTCATTATCTTTCCTTCTATCAAAAGTCAAAAAGAAAACAAAAATCCTGAAGATCTGTCACTGCAGTTTTAATAATAGGCTCAACTAGTGATGTTTGACTAAAGTGGTGAGGGAAGAAGGACAGCCTGACCTGTCATGCCCAGAGCTGTACTCAGAGCTGAATGTTTCTGAAACAGTGAAAAGAGGCCCCTCTCCCTCAGAGAGTCTCTGTTCTAAACTTATCTCAGCCACCTGCTTCCTCTCAACCAAAGCCCATCTCTTCTCTCTATGCCTTACTCTTGAAAGAGTGGTAATATCCATCTATGTAAAGGGCAAGCTTTGAAGATTTTAGCAATTAAACACTACATCAGGATGTGCCCAGGCTGTATGATGCTGACAGGAGCTGGTTTGCACACCAAAACTCTTAAGCCTAGCTCTTCAGTGTTCCCTAATGAAGTGCTGAGCCACCTTCCAGAGCTGTGCCTGGTGATTAAACATTTTTGCATGTATGGCACAGCCCTGTGCTACCTGTGGAGACTGTCAATGTCAGGACAGAGACTGAGGCATACAAGAACATCGCCAGATCCTCATTGCACTTGGCTCTTTTGGACTATCCTTAAGAGAAGTCAACTTGTTTTCCTTGAGTGAGCTTGTGGGTTCAAGAAAAAACAGTTGCTGAAGTCATGATCATTTTCTTTTCATGTGAATGTTTAACAAAAGAACTCTAGAAAATAACAATGGCAACCATCCATTGGTTCTTCTTGGCTAGCTTCTCATTCTAATGAACACAATAATTTAATTAGCAAAACTGTAATGGATTTTTTTGAGTATGTATTTTGCTCACTCACTCCTACTTCTGTCACTTACTTCATCTGGATTGCTGGCAGTATGTGCACATTCCTTTTAGTAAATTTAACCACTATGTGTCATGGTCCATTGGGAAGAAAATTGTCTCATCATTCTCAATATTTAACAAAAAATATTTGAAGTAGCAACAAACCATATAAACTGCCAAAACAGAAAAGTATAGGGCTCAGCACATTAGAAGTTCTAACTGCAGTCTGGATTGAGATGGAGATGGAGAACTCTTTAGACTGTGCTCAACTCAGTGCCTGAACTAAAATTTGGCTTTTCTATTCCATCAGTTTGTCACATAAATTGATATTTTGTTTATTCCAGGGATATTATAGGTCTTCCAATGCACTGTCACAACTCAGAAATACATTAAACAATACAATCTTGAGTGCACAATGCAAAAAATTGACAGAAATGTCAATTTTGCAGCCTTCCCATTTCTGAAACATGGTTTTCTTCATATCTCTATGGTTCACTTGAGGTCCACAGAACAAGCCAAAGCCCATGTCAGAAGTCAGTAGCAGAAGGCCCAAGCATTAAGATCACAATGTCCGTCTCTAACTTTTATCATGAGGTTTTAGCATTATTTTTCTGATAGGAGCATATCCAGCTTGCACTTGCTGCATGGGGAATGGGAATCTCACACTTAATGAAAATGCTTAAATCCAGTCTGTGTGTACATGGGGAGACATTGGAGTGTTTTGAAGGATCCAGCCCAGATGAGGTATGTTGGTGTCTTAGTCTGAAGACAGGTGTGCCTGCTAGGGAAAGCAGGAG